>JAOPHQ010005759.1:0-92263 GCA_030340625.1 Merluccius polli | reverse complement strand
CTTCCATGTTGTCTGCACATACAAAACGGCGAATCTTACCAGAAGCAGTTCCCGTTCACCGCCGCCATCATAAAGCTGTTGTTTTCCTGTGTAGCTTGATAAACGCAAAAAAAAAAAAAAAAATAAAAAAAAACTTGATAAACGCAAAAAAAAAATAATAATAATAATTATTAATTAATTTTAAAAAAATAATAATAAAAAAAAAAAATTAATTAATTAATTAAAAATGTGTGTGTGTGTGTGTGTGCGCGCGCGTGGGTTTTAACACACCACCGTGGACCTGTATTTGAGATTCAAAACGGCGAATCTTACCAGAAGCAGTTCCCGTTCACCGCCGCCATCATAAAGCTGTTGTTTTCCTGTGTAGCTTGATAAACGCAAAAAAAAAAAAAAAACTTGATAAACGCAAAAAAAAAAAAAAAAAAAAATAATTAATTAATTAAAAAAATTAATTTAAAAAAAAATAATTAAATTTTTTTTTTTATTAATTAATTAAAAATGTGCGTGTGTGTGTGCGCGCGCGTGGGTTTTAACACACCACCGTGGACCTGTATTTGAGATTCAAAACGGCGAATCTTACCAGAAGCAGTTCCCGTTCACCGCCGCCATCATAAAGATGTTGTTTTCCTGTGTAGCTTGATAAACGCAAAAAAAAAAAAAAAAAAAAAAAAAAAAAAGTTTTTTTAAATAAATACATAAAAAAAAAAAAAAAAAAAAAAAAAAAAAACTTTTTACAAAACATAATTAATTAAAAAAAAAAAAATAAATAAAAAAAAATTATAAACGCGGAAGAGCAGATCGGCGTTGACCAATAGGAGTCCTTGTATCCGCCGTCCAATCAGACGACGGATATCTGTAGAGTTTGCCTGACAACAGCCTCGGGCCACTGACTAACCAACCTTAATTAGATCAAGTGGAAACACCTGCGCGCGATAGCCCCCAGACTGAGGCACACAGAAACATTGAGAAAAATAGTGCTTTTTTGCCTCTGCACTGGTCTCACATTTGGGCTTATTCTGACAAAACGGTAGCACGTATCAGAAAAAAAACAAGACCATCATCACTGGAAGGACTTACTGAACGATTTGGTGTTTCGAAAGTGTTTCTAGAGTAAATATTGTGGACACACTTGCAAGTTTAAAACAGGGGTCCGTTCTGCTTCTCTCTGAAAATATTTGAAAATATTTGTATTGGAGTCAATGAGGAGAAGAGACAGACTGGCCGCACTTAGAGGCTGCTAATTCAAATTCTGTAAGTCTCTCTGATTTTTTGAGCACATTGTGAGAGACAGAACAAGTATGTCTACAAAACTGGAAAAAATCATGTGTGTAAAGTGTAAACTGTGGCCAGGAGCAGCGTGGAAAGAGACAAAATCTGGATTAATTTTGGGCTCTCTCCCACTCTAATCTGACTCTGGGGGGAAAAGGCGGGAAAATTCCTCGCAATACACACCCATTATAATCTCATAATTTCTCCCAAAATGATCATGGTCATTGATCAGTGATTGATTAAAAACGATATGACGTATCAAAACGTGGAATAGTACACCAAATACACAAGACTTGTGTCTACTGTTTAAAGTTTAAATTGAGTTTCTAGGTGAAAGTATGCCGGAGCAGCGGACAGTACGAAATGTCTTTGTTTTTTTCCCCCCTCCCATTCATTCTCTATGGGAAATTTTCGGGTATTTTTCGCGACTCACGTCGCGAAAAATTCGTATTATTCTTAGAAAATCAATAGCACACCGATCCCGAAGAAGACGCACATTTTGATGTATAATTTGTCCTACAACTCTTCGAGTTGTAGGACTAGTAGCGAATCGAAAAGCGTCCGGAAGAGGAATAATAATAACTAGAAAATTCCCTCGGGGAAATTTTGAAAGTGCCACGGGAGTGTGTACATTATGTAGTAACATTATGATATTATATACAAGGAGCACACCTACAACACACGTTCCTTTTTGAAGTACTTATTCATACAGTAACCTATGCCCTTTCAACCTCATTATGTGGGAAACAAAGTTAGAAAAAAAATGATGAAAAGGGTTGCAGGCAGAGTAGAGTTAAGCGAGAGGGCAGTAATGATCTTCCATGTTGTCTGCACATACAAAACGGCGAATCTTACCAGAAGCAGTTCCCGTTCACCGCCGCCATCATAAAGCTGTTGTTTTCCTGTGTAGCTTGATAAACGCAAAAAAAAAAAAAAAAAAAAAAAAACTTGATAAACGCAAAAAAAATAAAAAAAATTAATAATTAATTAATTAAAAAAATTAATTAAAAAAAAATAATTAAAATTTTTTTTTTATTAATTAATTAAAAATGTGTGTGTGTGTGTGTGTGCGCGCGCGTGGGTTTTAACACACCACCGTGGACCTGTATTTGAGATTCAAAACGGCGAATCTTACCAGAAGCAGTTCCCGTTCACCGCCGCCATCATAAAGATGTTGTTTTCCTGTGTAGCTTGATAAACGCAAAAAAAAAAAAAAAAAAAAAAAAAAAATTTTTTTTAAATAAATACATTAAAAAAAAAAAAAAAAAAAAAAAAAACTTTTTACAAAAAATAATTAATTAAAAAAAAAAAAAAAAAAAAAAAAAAAAATTGATAAACGCGGAAGAGCAGATCGGCGTTGACCAATAGGAGTCCTTGTATCCGCCGTCCAATCAGACGACGGATATCTGTAGAGTTTGCCTGACAACAGCCTCGGGCCACTGACTAACCAACCTTAATTAGATCAAGTGGAAACACCTGCGCGCGATAGCCCCCAGACTGAGGCACACAGAAACATTGAGCCGGGGGAGGGGGCGGCGCGCGTGTGTATTGATTGCCAACTGCCACTTTGTCCCTCACTCTGCTTCTCTCCAAACTGCCACTATTCTCTATGAGGAAAGCAGGGCTGGCTTCAAACGGTCTAACTCAAAAAGTATACATGTCACAGCTTAGATATTTACACCGTAGGAATCCCGGGATTCAGGCGAACAGTTTGATATATAATATGTCTGTGTAGCTTACACTTGCAAGACACACTTGCAAGTTTAAAACAGGGGTCCGTTCTGCTTCTCTCTGAAAATATTTGAAAATATTTGTATTGGAGTCAATGAGGAGAAGAGACAGACTGGCCGCACTTAGAGGCTGCTAATTCAAATTCTGTAAGTCTCTCTGATGTTTTGAGCACATTGTGAGAGACAGAACAAGTATGTCTACAAAACTGGAAAAAATCATGTCTGTGAAGTGTAAACTGTGGCCAGGAGCAGCGTGGAAAGAGACAAAATCTGGATTAATTTTGGGCTCTCTCCCACTCTAACCTGCACTCTGGCGAGAAAAGGCGGGAAAATTCCTCGCAATACACACCCATTATAATCTCATAATTTCTCCCAAAATGATCATGGTCATTGATCAGTGATTGATTAAAAACGATATGACGTATCAAAACGTGGAATAGTACACCAAATACACAAGACTTGTGTCTACTGTTTAAAGTTTAAATTGAGTTTCTAGGTGAAAGTATGCCGGAGCAGCAGACAGTACGAAAAGTCTTTGTTTTTTTCCCCCCTCCCATTCATTCTCTATGGGAAATTTTCCGGTATTTTTCGCGACTTACGTCGCGAAAAATTCGTATTATTCTTAGAAAATCAATAGCACACCGATCCCGAAGAAGACGCACATTTTGATGTATAATTTGTCCTACAACTCTTCGAGTTGTAGGACTAGTAGCGAATCGAAATACGTACGGAAGAGGAATAATAATAACTAGAAAATTCCCTCGGGGAAATTTTGAAAGTGCCACGGGAGTGTGTACATTATGTAGTAACATTATGATATTATATACAAGGAGCACACCTACAACACACGTTCCTTTTTGAAGTACTTATTCATACAGTAACCTATGCCCTTTCAACCTCATTATGTGGGAAACAAAGTTAGAAAAAAAATGATGAAAAGGGTTGCAGGCAGAGTAGAGTTAAGCGAGAGGGCAGTAATGATCTTCCATGTTGTCTGCACATACAAAACGGCGAATCTTACCAGAAGCAGTTCCCGTTCACCGCCGCCATCATAAAGCTGTTGTTTTCCTGTGTAGCTTGATAAACGCAAAAAAAAAAAAAAAAAAAAAAAAAACTTGATAAACGCAAAAAAAATGAAAAAAAAAAATAATTAATTAATTAAAAAAATTAATTAAAAAAAAAAAAATTAAATTTTTTTTTTATTAATTAATTAAAAATGTGTGTGTGTGTGCGCGCGCGTGGGTTTTAACACACCACCGTGGACCTGTATTTGAGATTCAAAACGGCGAATCTTACCAGAAGCAGTTCCCGTTCACCGCCGCCATCATAAAGCTGTTGTTTTCCTGTGTAGCTTGATAAACGCAAAAAAAAAACAAAAAAAACTTGATAAACGTAAAAAAAAATGAAAAAAAACAAATAATTAATTAATTTAAAAAATTAATAAAAAAAAAATAATAATAAAAAAAAAATGTATTAATTAATTAAAAATGTGTGTGTGTGTGCGCGCGCGTGGGTTTTAACACACCACCGTGGACCTGTATTTGAGATTCAAAACGGCGAATCTTACCAGAAGCAGTTCCCGTTCACCGCCGCCATCATAAAGCTGTTGTTTTCCTGTGTAGCTTGATAAACGCAAAAAAAAAAAAAAAAAAAAAAAAAAAAGTTTTTTTAAATAAATACATAAAAAAAAAAAAAAAATATGTTTTTACAAAAAATAATTAATTAATTAATTTAAAAAAAACAATTAAAAAAAAATAAACTTGATAAACGCGGAAGAGCAGATCGGCGTTGACCAATAGGAGTCCTTGTATCCGCCGTCCAATCAGACGACGGATATCTGTAGAGTTTGCCTGACAACAGCCTCGGGCCACTGACTAACCAACCTTAATTAGATCAAGTGGAAACACCTGCGCGCGATAGCCCCCAGACTGAGGCACACAGAAACATTGAGCCCCTCCCCCCACTACTCCAGTGGGGGGAGGGGGCGGCTGCGCGTGTGTATTGATTGCCAACTGCCACTTTGTCCCTCACTCTGCTTCTCTCCAAACTGCCACTATACTCTATGAGGAAAGCAGGGCTGGCTTCAAACGGTCTAACTCAAAAAGTATACATGTCACAGCTTAGATATTTACACCGTAGGAATCCCGGGATTCAGGCGAACAGTGTGATATATAATATGTCTGTGTAGCTTACACTTGCAAGACACACTTGCAAGTTTAAAACAGGGGTCCGTTCTGCTTCTCTCTGAAAATATTTGAAAATATTTGTATTGCAGTCAATGGGGAGAAGAGACAGACTGGCCGCACTTAGAGGCTGCTAATTCAAATTCTGTAAGTCTCTCTGATGTTTTGAGCACATTGTGAGAGACAGAACAAGTATGTCTACAAAACTGGAAAAAATCATGTGTGTAAAGTGTAAACTGTGGCCAGGAGCAGCGTGGAAAGAGAAACAATCTGGATTTATTTTGAGCTCTCGCCCACTCTAACCTGCACTCTGACACGAACATGCTACTTCTACTAATACAGTAGTCATAGAAACGGGTTACGCAGCCGCCCCTCCCCCCACTACTCCAGTGGGGGGAGGGGGCGGCTGCGCGTGTGTATTGATTGCCAACTGCCACTTTGTCCCTCACTCTGCTTCTCTCCAAACTGCCACTATTCTCTATGAGGAAAGCAGGGCTGGCTTCAAACGGTCTAACTCAAAAAGTATACATGTCACAGCTTAGATATTTACACCGTAGGAATCCCGGGATTCAGGCGAACAGTTTGATATATAATATGTCTGTGTAGCTTACACTTGCAAGACACACTTGCAAGTTTAAAACAGGGGTCCGTTCTGCTTCTCTCTGAAAATATTTGAAAATATTTGTATTGGAGTCAATGAGGAGAAGAGACAGACTGGCCGCACTTAGAGGCTGCTAATTCAAATTCTGTAAGTCTCTCTGATTTTTTGAGCACATTGTGAGAGACAGAACAAGTATGTCTACAAAACTGGAAAAAATCATGTGTGTAAACTGTAAACTGTGGCCAGGAGCAGCGTGGAAAGAGACAAAATCTGGATTAATTTTGGGCTCTCTCCCACTCTAACCTGCACTCTGGCGGGAAAAGGCGGGAAAATTCCTCGCAATACACACCCATTATAATCTCATAATTTCTCCAAAAATGATCATGGTCATTGATCAGTGATTGATTAAAAACCATATGACGTATCAAAACGTGGAATAGTACACCAAATACACAACACTTGTGTCTACTGTTTAATGTTCAAATTGAGTTTCTAGGTGAAAGTATGCCGGAGCAGCAGACAGCAGTAGGCAGTACAAAAAGTCTTTGTTTTTTTACCTCCTCCCATTCATTCTCTATGGGACATTTTCCGATGTTTTTCGCGACTTACGTCGCGAAAAATTCGTATTATTTTAAGACATTCAATAGCACACCGATCCCGATGAAGACGCACATTTTGATATATCATTTGTCCTACAACTCTTCGAGTTGTAGGACTAGTAGCGAATCGAAAAAGTGTCCGGAAGAGGAATAATAAAAAGTATAATAATAATAATAAGAAAAAATCCACAGTATAACAATAGTGCTCGGTGCTTCGCACCGAGCACTGGTCCCCACAGCTTTAGCTGTAGGGGACCAGTGCTCGGTGCGATGGCACCGTGGCACTAATAACTAGAAAATTCCCTCGGGGAAATTTTGAAAGTGCCACGGGAGTGTGTACATTATGTAGTAACATTATGATATTATATACAAGGAGCACACCTACAACACACGTTCCTTTTTGAAGTACTTATTCATACAGTAACCTATGCCCTTTCAACCTCATTATGTGGGAAACAAAGTTAGAAAAAAAATGATGAAAAGGGTTGCAGGCAGAGTAGAGTTAAGCGAGAGGGCAGTAATGATCTTCCATGTTGTCTGCACATACAAAACGGCGAATCTTACCAGAAGCAGTTCCCGTTCACCGCCGCCATCATAAAGCTGTTGTTTTCCTGTGTAGCTTGATAAACGCAAAAAAAAAAAAAAAAAAAAAAAAACTTGATAAACGCAAAAAAAAAAAAAAAAATAATTAATTAATTAAAAAAATTAATTAAAAAAAAAAAATTATTAATTAATTAAAAATGTGTGTGTGTGTGTGTGTGCGCGCGCGTGGGTTTTAACACACCACCGTGGACCTGTATTTGAGATTCAAAACGGCGAATCTTACCAGAAGCAGTTCCCGTTCACCGCCGCCATCATAAAGATGTTGTTTTCCTGTGTAGCTTGATAAACGCAAAAAAAAAAAAAAAAAAAAAAAAACTTGATAAACGCAAAAAAAAAAATATAATAATTATTATTAATTAATTTTAAAAAAATAATAATAAAAAAAAAAAATTAATTAATTAATTAAAAATGTGTGTGTGTGTGTGTGTGCGCGCGCGTGGGTTTTAACACACCACCGTGGACCTGTATTTGAGATTCAAAACGGCGAATCTTACCAGAAGCAGTTCCCGTTCACCGCCGCCATCATAAAGCTGTTGTTTTCCTGTGTAGCTTGATAAACGCAAAAAAAAAAAAAAAAAACTTGATAAACGCAAAAAAAAAAAAAAAAAAAAAAAAAATTATTAATTAAAAAAATTAATTAAAAAAAAAAATTAATTAGAAAAAAAAATTTTCATTAATTAATTAAAAATGTGTGTGTGTGTGTGCGCGCGCGTGGGTTTTAACACACCACCGTGGACCTGTATTTGAGATTCAAAACGGCGAATCTTACCAGAAGCAGTTCCCGTTCACCGCCGCCATCATAAAGCTGTTGTTTTCCTGTGTAGCTTGATAAACGCAAAAAAAAAAAAAAAAAAAAAAAAAAAAGTTTTTTTAAATAAATACATTTAAAAAAAAAAAAAAAAAAAAAAAAAAAAAAAAAACTTGATAAACGCGGAAGAGCAGATCGGCGTTGACCAATAGGAGTCCTTGTATCCGCCGTCCAATCAGACGACGGATATCTGTAGAGTTTGCCTGACAACAGCCTCGGGCCACTGACTAACCAACCTTAATTAGATCAAGTGGAAACACCTGCGCGCGATAGCCCCCAGACTGAGGCACACAGAAACATTGAGAAAAATAGTGCTTTTTTGCCTCTGCACTGGTCTCACATTTGGGCTTATTCTGACAAAACGGTAGCACGTATCAGAAAAAAAACAAGACCATCATCACTGGAAGGACTTACTGAACGATTTGGTGTTTCTAAAGTGTTTCTAGAGTAAATATTGTGGACACACTTGCAAGTTTAAAACAGGGGTCCGTTCTGCTTCTCTCTGAAAATATTTGAAAATATTTGTATTGGAGTCAATGAGGAGAAGAGACAGACTGGCCGCACTTAGAGGCTGCTAATTCAAATTCTGTAAGTCTCTCAGATTTTTTGAGCACATTGTGAGAGACAGAACAAGTATGTCTACAAAACTGGAAAAAATCATGTGTGTAAAGTGTAAACTGTGGCCAGGAGCAGCGTGGAAAGAGACAAAATCTGGATTAATTTTGGGCTCTCTCCCACTCTAACCTGCACTCTGGCGGGAAAAGGCGGGAAAATTCCTCGCAATACACACCCATTATAATCTCATAATTTCTCCCAAAATGATCATGGTCATTGATCAGTGATTGATTAAAAACGATATGACGTATCAAAACGTGGAATAGTACACCAAATACACAACACTTGTGTCTACTGTTTAAAGGTTAAATTGAGTTTCTAGGTGAAAGTATGCCGGAGCAGCAGACAGCAGTAGGCAGTACAAAAAGTCTTCGTTTTTTTACCTCCTCCCATTCATTCTCTATGGGACATTTTCCGATGTTTTTCGCGACTTACGTCGCGAAAAATTCGTATTATTTTAAGACATTCAATAGCACACCGATCCCGATGAAGACGCACATTTTGATATATAATTTGTCCTACAACTCTTCGAGTTGTAGGACTAGTAGCGAATCAAAATTAGTCCGGAAGAGGAATAATAATAAGAAGAAAAAATCCACACAATAACAATAGTGCTCGGTGCGATGGCACCGTGGCACTAATAATAATAATAATAATAATAAGAAAAAAATCCACGGGATAACAAGAGTGCTCGGTGCTTCGCACCGAGCACTGGTCCCCACAGCTTTAGCTGTAGGGGACCAGTGCTCGGTGCGATGGCACCGTGGCACTAATAATAATAAGAAAAAAATCCACGGTATAACAATAGTGCTCGGTGCTTCGCACCGAGCACTGGTCCCCACAGCTTTAGCTGTAGGGGACCAGTGCTCGGTGCGATGGCACCGTGGCACTAATAATAACTAGAAAATTCCCTCAGGGAAATTTTGAAAGTGCCACGGGAGTGTGTACATTATGTAGTAACATTATGATATTATATACAAGGAGCACACCTACAACACACGTTCCTTTTTGAAGTACTTATTCATACAGTAACCTATGCCCTTTCAACCTCATTATGTGGGAAACAAAGTTAGAAAAAAAATGATGAAAAGGGTTGCAGGCAGAGTAGAGTTAAGCGAGAGGGCAGTAATGATCTTCCATGTTGTCTGCACATACAAAACGGCGAATCTTACCAGAAGCAGTTCCCGTTCACCGCCGCCATCATAAAGCTGTTGTTTTCCTGTGTAGCTTGATAAACGCAAAAAAAAAAAAAAAAAAAAAAAAAACTTGATAAACGCAAAAAAAATGAAAAAAAATAAAGAATTAATTAATGAAAAAAATTAATTGAAAAAAAATAATAATTTTTTTTTTTATTATTAATTAATTAAAAATGTGTGTGTGTGTGTGCGCGCGCGTGGGTTTTAACACACCACCGTGGACCTGTATTTGAGATTCAAAACGGCGAATCTTACCAGAAGCAGTTCCCGTTCACCGCCGCCATCATAAAGATGTTGTTTTCCTGTGTAGCTTGATAAACGCAAAAAAAAAAAAAAAAAAGTTTTTTTTAAATAAATACATAAAAAAAAAAATAAAAAAAAACTTTTTACAAAAAATAATTAATTAATTAAAAAAAAAAAAAATTAAAAAAAAATTTATAAACGCGGAAGAGCAGATCGGCGTTGACCAATAGGAGTCCTTGTATCCGCCGTCCAATCAGACGACGGATATCTGTAGAGTTTGCCTGACAACAGCCTCGGGCCACTGACTAACCAACCTTAATTAGATCAAGTGGAAACACCTGCGCGCGATAGCCCCCAGACTGAGGCACACAGAAACATTGAGCCCCTCCCCCCACTACTCCAGTGGGGGGAGGGGGCGGCTGCGCGTGTGTATTGATTGCCAACTGCCACTTTGTCCCTCACTCTGCTTCTCTCCAAACTGCCACTATTCTCTATGAGGAAAGCAGGGCTGGCTTCAAACGGTCTAACTCAAAAAGTATACATGTCACAGCTTAGATATTTACACCGTAGGAATCCCGGGATTCAGGCGAACAGTTTGATATATAATATGTCTGTGTAGCTTACACTTGCAAGACACACTTGCAAGTTTAAAACAGGGGTCCGTTCTGCTTCTCTCTGAAAATATTTGAAAATATTTGTATTGCAGTCAATGGGGAGAAGAGACAGACTGGCCGCACTTAGAGGCTGCTAATTCAAATTCTGTAAGTCTCTCTGATTTTTTGGAGCACAGTGTAAACTGTGGCCAGGAGCAGCGTGGAAAGAGACAAAATCTGGATTAATTTTGGGCTCTCTCCCACTCTAACCTGCACTCTGGCGGGAACATTCCTCGCAATACACACCCATTATAATCTCATAATTTATCCCAAAATGATCATGGTCATTGATCAGTGATTGATTAAACGATATGACCTATCAAAACGTGGAATAGTACACCAAATACACCAGACTTGTGTCTACTGTTTAATGTTCAAATTGAGTTTCTAGGTGAAAGTATGCCGGAGCAGCAGACAGCAGAAAAGTCTTGTTTTTTTTACCTCCTCCCATTCATTCTCTATGGGACTTTTTTCGCTGGATTAATTTTTTTTTTAATTTTGAAAAATTCGTATTATTTTCACAAAAGTCTTAGCACACTTGCCCCGGAAGAGCCGCACGTTTTGATACCTTTTTTGTGTATGTGTGACCAAAGCTGCGGGAGGAGAAGTCGACCGAAAAAACTAATAACTAGAAAATTTCTAAAGAAATTTTGAGTGTGCCTGACTCTGGCCCAGTCGTCCCCATATATTATTGAGGAAGTCATGTAAGTCACGCAAGAAAATAAAGCAGGTGTTGGTGTGTGTTTGTCCGTGTGTGCGTGTGTGTGTGCGTATGTCTGTCTGTCTGTGTGTGTGTCTCTGTCTGTCTGTCTGTCTGTGTCTGTGTGTTTGTGTCTGTGTTTGAGCTGTTAGAATGTCAGTTGGAAATGTCAGTTGGAAATGATCAGATGTCTCTTACTTTTCTTCTGCTGACTTGCTGTCTTGATATTTGGTCCTCGTCTTCCAAGATTTGTTGTCATCCTCCCTAAAATATTTAACACATTGTTCAGTAACAGTTATCAGAGTGTTGAAGCATTTATTCACAGAAAAACAGACACAACCTACATTAACCAGTCATGAAATCAATGAGAATGCAGGGGTAAATGTCTCTTACTTGTCTGTTGGGTTGCTGTCTTTAGCTGTGGTCCTCTGGAGGTCTTCTTCCTGGATCTGTGGCCATCCTCCCTAAAATATTTAAGATATTGGTCAGTAACAGTACGCATTTATTCACACAGATGCAGACACACACCTACTTTGACCATTGACAGGAAATCAACGACAACCGCCAACACTGATCACTGCATGAGCAGCTTCAAAGTATAAATATGAACACAGGTCAAGCCGATCTGCTGCCGAAGGCTACATCCACACTACTACGTTTTCAGTTTCATAGGTGGTTGTCCGTGTGTGCGTGCGTGTCTGTAAGAATTGAAATTTAAAAAATGAAATAAAATAAAATAAAATGAATAAAAATGAAATGAAATAAATAAATACATTTAAAAAATGATTCACAGTAATACGGCGACATAGGGTGGTCCAGACTCAGAGTTAGTCAGGCCAACATTTTTCACAAAGCTCAGTGAAAGATTAAAAATGCCATGTGTACAGCATTAATCAAGGAAAGCACTGTTAGCATTATGGCATCATCTGACATATATGCACCGAGAGACAAGACAAAACACAGCAGCGTTGGCAAATACATTTTGCACCCAGGTTCTCTTGTGCACATAAACACAGCAGTCTATACGTTAATAGTGACAGTCCAGTATCCAAGATACTGTAGGGACCAGTGCTCGGTGCGATGGCCCCGTGGCACTAACTAGAAAATTCCCTCGGGGGAAATTTTGAAAGTGCCACGGGGGCTACTGCCCGAGTGTGTAGTACATTATGTAATATGTAGTGACATTATGATATTATATACAAGGAGCACACCTACAACAAACATTCCTTTTTGAAGTACTTATTCATACAGCAACCTATGCCCTTTCAACCTCATTATGTGGGAAACAAAGTTACAAAAAAACGATGAAAAGGGTTGCAGGCAGAGTAGAGTTAAGCGAGAGGGCAGTAATGATCTTCCATGTTGTCTGCACACACACACACACACACACACACACACACACACACACACACACACACAGGACAGCAGAGCAGAGAGGCCGCGGTGCAGACAGTGAACCAGGTGAGGAGAAGGTAACATTATTGTTAACTTAGTTAGTGGCTGAGACGGCAGTTCTGTACTAATGAAAAATAACTGGTTAGAGTATTGATAAAGAACCTGGCCGATAAGAGTATGGATAAAATAAAGATAAAATCCTAACCCACCTGTACAGCTGGTTAGTGGCTTCACCCTGACTTTGGGAGGATGAGCAAATCGCAGTTCAAATCCCTACACTATAAGCCTTGTTTAACCAATGTTATTTTGTGATTATTATTTTCTTATGGCCCACAGTGCGATCACTCGTAAAAATATGAAGGATTACTTCAGGACATCGTGCTTACTTCATCAGTGAGGATATTGTTTCACTTATAATATCTGAGTGCAATGTGAAAAACTACAACCTGTTTTTTTTTTCCCATAAATATTGTAATGATAAATTATGTGAAATGCATTGTTTTTAAATCAGATTTTCTTGGGGGAGGACCCCCAAACCCCATGACCACACAACATCCCCACCGCAACCACAACACCTAAGCCTTCCAGAAACTTAGGGAAAACCCTCTGCCACCTATGTCACCATACATGGCATCGTCTCATTCATTAAAAGACAGCTGTCGCGCAGCGGCAGTCAGTGTCTCTTTTCTATCAAAGAAATTGTTTTGTTTTTGGGTCTTAAATTATATTTGTTGAAGTCTTAAAAAGGTCTTAAAAAGCATTACATTTTATTTTAAAAATGGCGCAGGAACCTTGCTTATCCACTCTCTTCTCACATACGCACACAGAAAAAGCCGTCCATAAATCGGCTTAGTTTCCAAATGAATGAAGCAGCGTTTTTAAAGTCGGACTCAAACTGGATTTACAATTATTTTAAGCTTGCTATTGTGTCCAACATTGTGCCGTATTACAGAAAATACTTAAAAGTTAATGTCTGTTGCAGCTTTGCTCTGTGCTTTCTCCATTATTTGTTTGTGGTCGTTTAATTAAGACAATCCACTCGTTTAAAAAGGCAATCCACTGAGTTCCCCTCACTGATTAAAAATATTTTCTTTTGTAGGTCCATCGTCCTTTGCACAGCATACATAATCAAAGGCTTTATAGTGGTAAGTGCTGTCATATTTATTTCCTTTTGTGTTGCAGTTAAAGCCCTAAATCTGCATTTTTGTGACTTTTTGATGGACATTTCCAAAAATAATTGAAGAGATAGAGTTACAGATGGAAAATATCAATTATGTTTGTTTCTCAATCGATTATAATTGAAAATATAGACTTACTTTATTCCGGCAAACATTTCCAAGCCTTTAACAGCATCAGAAAACATTAAAAACACAGTTGTTGTTTAGTGTTAGTCCTTGTATTTGAAGACCTATCAATTAATTTGTAAGGGATAGCAGCAGACCTTTTTGTTTATTTGAATTGCAGATTGGCACTTTAATGATGTGATTAATGATGAGCCTGATGTATGTTACAGGGTTAGGTCGTGGGAATGTGGAGATGTAAGGGGTGCTCAGAAACCGTGTCAAGTAGGTCCAACCTTTTACACCACTACAAGTTACAGCATCCACATTTTGGACGTAGTTCTCGCTTTCCATGTATATACCTGCACTGTCCATGCACATTTAAGACATGGAATACCCTTATTGTCCACCAAAGTAAAATCCACTCCACAGGGGTCACTCGCAAAGAGGAAGCAATATTCAGTTGCCACCTTTGTGCTTGTAGTGATTTAGCATCAGAGAGGAATTATTTTGCTCATATAAATGAGAAGGTCATTTGTATGTTTTTAGGCTGTGACTTTAAAACAAACATTTATTGTACATTTAAATCACACACAAATCGAAAACACTGCCATCACACATTGGTTGATTTTAAACCTGGAGTAGTTAACTACTGGGATATCATCTGTGAATGAATTGGAGGCAAATAGTCAGGAGTGTGTAGAGCAGTCAGATACTGCCATTCGTTCAAATAGTCAGGCAAAAGTTCCCTGACACACCTGAGGTTCACCTTGCACAGTGTGTGACAACCATGGGCATAACCTATAGGAAGGGAATGATACTGGCCCACAGAGCAGCAGGTGGATTGCCTGAATTTAGTGAAATTGACCAAATCTGCATTTTACATGTGTGTATTCTACATTGTGAAAGAGCTCTGTGGTTGGTACAGAGAGCATTATAGAGCCTTCGAACTCAACCCAGCACCCAACAGATCATTCACTCGTGTGGCACTCAGTGAAGTCCTTGATACTTATCCACTGGTTGACTACAAGATTGGATCAGTCCGCATGGTGACTTAGGCATATATTGACTGAAGGCATATTGAAATAAAAGGTACGCTACCAACTGGGGGGTATTTTGTCTGCTTTATTAAATATGGTTACAGGATGGTGCAGCACTACCATCTTACTTTCTGCATGCATCTATAAGTTATTTGTTATAAGTTATAGAAATAAGTTGTATATATAATTTGTTATGTACTACTTGTTCTAACCTACTCTATTTCATAATTCTACTCCAGGGTGTCTGCAGGTCCTAAAAATGTCTGAAAGTCTTAAAATGTCTGACATTCAATTTTATAAATATTAGGCCATAAAAGTGATTAAAAAGTCAAAACCTGAATTCATGAGGTCTTAATTTCAACAAACTTTCAATTTATTTTTTGTCAACATTACTTAAGTTCTTCTGCATCAGAGGTAGCATTTCTGATGTTAAAACTCTAAGCTTACTGCTGAAGCTAATCCTGCTGGGAAAATGAGCCAGCTCACATTATACTGACCTACAGAGAGAAACCCCAGAAAATCCTTGAACCTGTCCCCAATTCTGTGGGGAAAAGTCCTGGTTAGATTTATACCAGCAGCAGCTTGCTGTCTAACCTAAAGGGAACTGTTAGAGTAACAGTTCATACAATCTAGTTAACAACCCACCATATTCCTACCTAACACTGACCTCTGACGTGGACCAGATATATAGTACTGACCTGCAGTGATGGTTTGAATTGGGAAAAGGTGATTTGGCCAAAAATAAGCCTGAAAAGTAGTTTAATTTGTTCTTTAAATGGTCTTTGAAAATATTAAATTTAACTCTCATATTTGCAGTCACTCTGTATTCTGCTGGTTATCTTATTTGTTCCTTTTCTCCTTTTTTTCCCCCCCTACAATTTCAAGCAATTTTTAAATTATAAATTTGCATACCTGCTGCATTGAAATGTAGCCTTTTACTACTGAAATTGAAAGCAAAAATGTATGGATGGATGTCTGACGTCTAATCATTTTTTCTGTGTAGAGTAAACGGCTTTGAAGACGGGGACTCCTGTGATCCTTAAGATTATCTTGACTGATGGCAGCTGTCAGAGGCTGACTCTCTCCCATGGACTCGCTGCATCTGTTGATGACCTTATGGTTGAATTGAAGAAACAGTGTGGACTTCAGGGCAATTTCACACTTCAATTTATGGATTTCTTGTTTGGAAATGAGTTCCTGAACCTTACCTCAATTTCAGAAGTACAAGACAGAGGTACTCTTAAAGTCATTGATATGTCAAGGCCCACCACTATGTAGCATGATGATGAGAGGACGACTGTTCTCAATCCAGTCCTAAATCCCCCAAGCATTCAGTTCTTCCCGTGTAAGTGACTCTTTGTCCCTGTCAGGTGGATCTGTGGATACAGATGTACTGTCATCGAGAGAGTCTACGTGCTCACGGTCCTCTTGGCCTGCTGTTTTTCATGTGCCCAAGTTTTCCTACGATACTGAATTAAAACTTCAGCAGGCAAGTTTGGCTTATATTCAAAATGGCACTGTACTTATTCCAGATCCCAAGTTGAAGTCAGCCATCCTTGATGGTTTAGTGCAGGAAATTGTGCAGTATAAAGTCTGTCACTGACAAGGAGATGGAACATGTAGCCCAGAGTCTTATCAAGATGCATCCATGTTTAACTGAGAAGGGGTCCTGCACTGGATGTGGTGGTTGGAAGACCAGTTTAAAATATAAACTATCTAACTACCGCACACACCTGAGAAAACTGGGCTGCCCAGAGGTGACAGTGAACTCTTTAAATAACAAACCTTCAGGAAAGCGCAGTGCAGCCTTTGGTGTCAAAAAGGCAAAGAGAGCGGAGGTGAATTTTTGCCCGACATACCCATCAGCAGAAACTGAGGAGAGTCTGGAGGCCATGCAGAAAACTCTACTCTTAGATGTAAAGAAGAGGAACAACAGAGAGGTTGTGAAACTCAAGATGGAAAAGACTTTTGCACACAGAAGACATGAAGTCGTTTGTGATGTACCAATGGTGGAGGATTTCATGGCAAGGTGGCCTGCTCTGTTTGAAGTCAGTGAGGTAAGGCTTATCTCGTGCTGGGTTTTTCATCTTGGATTTGCTGTTTATGAAAGGAAAGTCTTGGGTAAACTGCTAATATGCCTAATTGTATATTATTCATCTGTGCTTTATCTCCCTCCTAGACTGTCCTGGGGCCTCATGTACGAAGACTTGCGTGGATTTTTGCGTGGATTTTGGCGTACGCCAAAACCCCGAAAATGTCGTACGCACAAATAAATTCAGATGTATCAAAGTGTGCGTACGCATGGATCCGAACGCGTTTCTTTTGTACATCCCGATCAACGTGGAACTGAGCGCACGTGCAGATGTGGCAAACTCCTCCCCGTCCACGCCCCCATTTAAATATGCAAATCTATGTAAATAGACCCTGGACCTGAGATTCACCTCTATCCGATCAGATAAAACAAGCAAGTGTGGCACAGAGGATATTTATATATTATTGTCACTTACTTAAATGTGTTATTTTATATGTATGGACTTTATTTGGCATTTTTACAGACACCCCCCATTCAATTTTAAGCATTATTATTATTATTATTATTATTATTATTATTAAGTATTAAAGGCACAAGACCACCCGCGGCTATATAAACTGTGGGCTGCGCTGCGTTCTTCAGTTGGCAGTTAATCGGGACCAGTAAAGCCGCTGAAGACCAGCCGACTCACTTGTCTTTTTGTTTAATTGATTCTTTCAGAATAACATCTTTTCTAAAATATGCCAACCCTTGGGTCAGCTTGCACTCTCTGGGTGTAACACAAGCATGAACGAAGGAAAGAAAATACATTTCACAGAGTCCGAGTTGGAGATTGTGGTGAATGACGTGGAGCCGCGGAGGGAGATTCTCTCTGGTCCCCTGTCAGCAGGGATCAATATGAAGAGGAAGGAGATGAGTGGGAGCGTGTGTGTGACCCGTGGGGTCTGAGCAGCGCACACACACACAGGGGAAGAAGAAGTGGTCGGATCTGAAGGTGGAGGTGAAGCGGAGGAATATATTCTATGCGTCACTTTCATGCCGCACACTTGGAAGACCACTAGGTGGCGCTGTTTTTGAGCAAATTCCGTAACGCTTATAACTCCCGCATACTTTGTCGCACATTCGAAATCGGCTTATGAGCCATCATTCATCATTCATCATCAAAGTCATCGTTTGCAAGTAAATCCTCGCGTTCGCTAAATACTCTCACGTCGGATTGCACCATTTGCAAGGTCCTCTAACAACGCGAACGCTGCCATCGGTAATACCATTTTCTTCATCACATTGCGCATGCTTTTATATCCACCCGTATAATTGCAAACACGGTGGGTGTGTTAATTGTTCATAAGTGTGTCTCTGACGTGCACATCACTCTGATGCAGGGCCGTCCCTAGGGGGGTGCGAACTGTGCGGCCGCACAGGGCCTCGCGCTCATGTGGGCCTCGCGCCTGGCCAGTGAAGTATTTATATATGACCACTATGTCACATAGATGATGTTACTTTCAGGATTGCAGGGGGTACTTGGAACATTTTTTATTTTGTTTGAATATTGGTAAAATAATTCCACCTTAATAAAATGAATCGAATCTAAATACCACCTTAATAACATTAAGTAAATCTGGACACTAACATACAAGTTTGGTAAGTCATAGTAAATCAATAGTCGTATTTAACCCGTATTGATCTTCCACTCACCAGTGACTGCCCAGCCGGGTGTTTCAACTCTGTAACCCCTCCTGGAACTCCTTGGTGGTCATCTGGTCTCATTGATTAATAATTAATCTGACCCGGTTCCACACGGCCCAACAGCTGCTGCTGCTAGGAGAACAGTTCTCTGCTCACACAGTCAGAAAAACTAACAAACAAAAACTAGGTCAGTTTTGATTTTGCTACCATTCAGACACATCGCACTGCTATTTGCTGTAACCAACACGGCCTCACCCCTATTCGTCACATGGTGCCGTACCGCCATTCCCCCCCGATGTCCGTAATCGATGTTGAGGGTACCCCGTCTTCGTCACTTGATAACGTATAGGGTCATCCGATAGATTTGAATGCAAATCCCTCATCTTTGGATTTTGACGAAAGGGGGTTAGCCATCCAGCGGTTTGCCTGACACGGAAGTAGCGTTCCAGGCGTTTGACTTTTGTATTAAATGTATAGATATACACAACTTTGGGCTACGTATAGTAGTCCAGTCATTTTAAGCCAAAATAGGGGTCAGGGTTGAACAAATTGCAACAGAAGCAAACTCAACTTATTTTGTATCCTCAATATGTCCTGAGTTAGGAAAAAAAAAGCCCCGAAGAATCCCAATAGGGGAAGGTTTCGAAAAAGACCGAAATATACCCTATGCATACGCCTATTCATTATTTTTCTCACGTGGATAGGAAAAACAATTAACCTTCAGATATCACCATGAAAATTGAGTTGATTACTTACATCAAGACAAACAAAAAATGTATTACAAGTTTTTTGAAATTGTTTGTTAACATGGGCAAACTGGGCATAATCTAATTACTTATGTGCTAATTTGCATAAATAGGCTACCACAACGGATCTAAACATCGGATATAGCCAGGTGAAAATGTCTTGTTGAACCTTGTTGACATATAACAGTAAAATACTTAATGTTAAGGTCTGAATGGAACCCATTTAGGCTACCCATGAGCATTAATATATAGAGGCAGGAAGAAGTACTTTAAACCAGCCTTTATTAATTATAATTGCAGAGATGGGGTTTGGGGCTGGGTCCATGGGACTGTTTCACGGGGATGAGTCTGAGGGAAGAACAGGAGACAAGGGTAAGGAGAATGCAGAAGAAAAAAGGTAGCTAAAATAAAAAGTGGCTGTATCAAACAATCAAATTACGTACACAATGCACTACTAGAGAATCTCATCTTCTTGGCTTGGCTTGCTCTCGAAACATTTTCAATGAATTTATTGAGCGATGCTCCCTTCCCGATCCCATGAAGGCGAGATGTATTGTCACATCCCAGAACTGCATGTAAGAACAAGATATGCTTACAAATGCCTGGGCCGAGCCGTTCTTTTGTAGCCTTCATGTTCCACATGTAAGGCTTCTTTGTGTTCCTCCTTGACTCACTACAGAGGAACAGATCATGGGAATCCATGCTTGCATGGTAGCAGAGAAGGACTAATAGATCTGTCATCCCCTATTAGCACAGTGTTGTTGATGGTAGCACACTGCACAGCTTTCTGCACAATCAACAGATCTGCATCTCCTGAGGCATGGTAGGTCTCACAGTTCGCCTTCTGTAGCTCTCCACAGCATGGAAAGCAATAGGTGTTTGCCAAGAACTCTTCCTTCTTCATTGTGAGCGTCATGTCGGCTGTGAATGTCACTGTAGCACCAATCCTCCCTTTTGACTGTCTCTGGTGTGTCATATCCTTCGTGTTGTTACTTTGATAGCCATCAAACACCACTACAGCCTTGCCATACTTCCCACGTAATCTGTGTATTGGTGGCATATGTCTTTGTAAGTAGATCCCTGGGACCATGGGATGCGTTGAAGAAGTGCTCCACCATCCAAGACGTACTGGCTGCTATCGACCACATTTTCTGCTGAAACATCTGGTCCAACAAGTTTCCAGATGGCATTAGCGAGGGCAGGCTTCTTTGCTGCATGAAGCAGAACGGATGAATCAAATAGAGATGGCGGATAGCTACATAGCTCATACTTGAGGGCTGCCTCGAGTTCATCACACTTCTGTGCCACTATCACCAATCTCTGGAAGAGAAGCTGTGGATCAACTTGAATTTCTTTTCCATCAATCCTCACAGAAGACCTCATGCCAAGAGTGACAGCTTGGTCTTTCCTTTTGAAAGTATAGTCACCAGGTGTTTGTCCATCCATTGACTTCAGGATTGCAGTGCCAACAGACCGTGCAGTATCAACGTTGACGTTGGAAAGAGCATGCTCCCTGGAGGCAATGTTCCTCAGACTTGGGTCACTGCTGAATGGATTTTGCTCCTGTAGATGACTGACAACTATTAATGTATCCTTCCAGTCACGGGCTTGCCTTGCTTTAGTCATGTCTTTATTCTGCTCTCCAGTGTTGTAGTTGACCCCTGTGAGTCCTTCCATTGCCTGGTTTACTTCTCCACAGGCGGGCATGGATAGCAGCCACAACAGACGTTGTTGCTCCGTCATCCCTCGCCCTCATGTGAGCCCACCACTGGTTTTTAAACTCCTCATGAGAACCTGCTCAATGATCAGGTCAGGTGAGAGACCTGCTCAATGGCGGTCCCTCCGACGGATCACGTGGAACCCTTTCTCGAAATGTTGATGGACTCCTGGGTGTGTGGTCTGGAGGTTTTGCATCTGCTGAAGATACACCCTAGCAGATTTGGTGTACAGATTGTGTCCTGTGTCCTGTCACCTGGTCTCCATCGCTGTAACAGCTTCAGCTTACTCTGACTCTCCTTCCTTACTCTTGTCTGATGTTCCAGATTGCTGTGGTAGATTTACATTGAAAACATCTGCCAGAATCAGTGCATTGAGGGACGCATCGACAATTGAGTGTGCACGAACTGCTCGTGCAACAGCTTTGCCAGACATCATATGGATTACTGTGTTTGAGGCATAGATCAACTCCAGCACTTCTTGGAGTCCAGATGAGGCCATCAGGTGTCCGAAACAACCGAGGAATCTCATCTCTGCATGGAAGCCACCCAAACATAAGACGATTTGTCTCAGATCACTTTCTATCGGCTGAGATTTGACGATCATGAGAGCCTTCCACCAAAGAGGCTGATCAAAGGTGATGACTGGGGGGACATTGTGACGTTGCGGATGTTAACATATTTCTAACATATTTCAGCGTTGAGAATATGCATGTGCTATCACTTGGATTCAGATCAATCATGGGCAGGAACATAATGCTTGACTTGCCAGGGTGGTCACCTTTATGCACAAACTGCATCATTCCTGACCATGCTGGTCTGGGGGACCCGAAGAGGATGGATGACTTCCATAGGACATCAAGGTTTTCACAGCTATTCTGGACCTGAAGGCTCTGAAGCTTCTGGTAGGTTATTGCTGTGAAGTTGTGCCTTTCCTCTCTGAAGGACCGTACATCTACCCTTCCAACAGCTGCCACATCCAAGGAAGTAGCCTTCAACCTGGGGATTGTCTTCCTCGATGTAATTCCAGGGGTAATGGTGGCAATCATCCCCATACCATGGAATGTACCAAGCCCATCAAGTGTGCGGATGTTATGGTCGACATTGTCGGCAGCATATTGGACAAACTGTGTTGATAGGTCAGATGTCAATCCTAAACTTGACATCTTTTCACCAATAATAGTCGTACCACAGCTCAACACACATCCAGATGATCCCAATAAATTGTAGTTTATCACCAGGTATTTTTTTATTAATGTAGGTTGATTATCCATGTACGAGAAACAAAAGGAAATCTTTCTTACCTGAGCGTAGTGAGAGTTGATTGACAGTTGAGAGTTGACAGTTGGCAATAGAATGAATGACATATGGTGACATTTGTTGTACTCTAAGATGTCAACAAGATTTCCTATGCGTGTGAGAAAAATAATTAATAGGCGTATGAATAGGGTATATTTCGGTCTTTTTCTAAACTTTCCCCTATTGGGATTCTTCGGGGCATTTTTTTTCCTTACTCAGGACATATTGAGGATACAAAATCAGCTGAGTTTGCTTCTGTTGCAATTTGTTCAACCCTTATCCATAAAATGACTGGACATCCGATAGATTTGAATGCAAATGCCGCATCTCTGGATTTTGACGGAAGGTGGTCCATCGGCTCGCCTGCACAAGCAGGAAGCAGGGTTTCAGACGATTGACTTTTTAAAAATTAAATATCTATAACTTTGGGCTACATTAAAATTAAATAATTACCGGACTGCGTATTTACTGTAGGCTTAAATCATGCCTTCATTTAGGTGGGATATTTTTTATAATTGATGGTGAGCCTACATTGACTTTTTTTTACTTGGTTGTGTCTCTAACGTTCTCATCCATGTCAACCAGCGAGGCATAGCAACTGTTGGTAGGTAAACAAAACCAGCACGCGTCAGGCAAATTACCGTAATATCTTCCCCCTCGTCGCTTTACAACGTATGAGGGTCATCCGATAGATTTGAATGCAAATCGCAAATCCCTCATCTTTGAATTTTGACGGAAGCGGGTAGCCGTCCAGCGGGTTGCCTGCTCTGGAAAGTTGGGCTTAAAACATGCCTTCATTTAGGTGGGATATTTTTATAATTTTCTATGTTATTTCAATTTGCAATGGCTTATGGTGAGCCTTGCCTGTTTTTGTTTTTTTTACTTGTGTTTCTAACGTTCTCATACATGAGAACAACAATCCGGGTACTTTCCGCTCTGTTGACACATCCGGGCATTTTTAGGTGAACCTACCCAGAAATAGTTGAATGGTGGTGAGGTGTATTTCCTGATATACATTTGCAGGTTATTCTCCTTCTTTCTTTCATTCATTGTATTTCACTCATTCTTTATCTGTAGAATACTGCTGTGTCATGAGAGCACATCCTGTGTCTCTCTGTAAACTATAGGTACAATAATGAGTGCCTGCTGAAACAGCAAGAAGATGCCCTAATGACCTCAGAAGGTTTTGAGTAGTACCCTTTTTGAGTAGTAAATCTAAGTAAGAAGTGTGTGCATTAGAGAGGATTCAGATTTGGACCCCATTGGGGGATTCGGACTCAGGTTCAGAGAAGATTCGGCCACCATTCAGATGCATTGAATGTCATCCCGCTTGTGTTCTCTGTTAAATAAAAAGTTATTTACTCAGACACTTTTGGGAGCGGACCTCCATCATTTCATCATCCACAGACCAGCATTATGGCAGCCGAGAAGAATATACCACATTATTTGGCGTCACGAACAGGATTGACTGAATGCGCAAAATCGTTTAACCAGAGACCAACTCAACACAGTTTAAACCCAGAAGAAACGCGCGCAAAAAGAGGTGAGTCCACCTAACTTCTGGTTTTTATACTGTGTCCAGGTGTTTTCTGTCATACGGTGGGTTCGCAATAAAAAGAATCTCTGCGGAGAAGAAATAGGCTGGTGGATGATGGATGAGAGTTCCGTTATAAATTTACTAAAAGTATACTTAAAATAACTAAATAAAACTAGAAGTAACAAATGAAACTAGAATAACTAACAAATAAGTTTAGGAATAGAAAACACAAATAAAAAGTGCAGAACAAAGGCTAAGGGGATTGAGGACGTCAATGGGAGACAGTTTAGCGTGTGCAAAAGTCTCGAGAAAAAAACCCATTGACAGCAAAAAAGAGAGTGTGTGGGGGAAGAATGAATGAAGAATAGCGCTCATCTAGAAAGCAGGACGTCATTGGTTCGTAACGACATGTGCTGTTACGTTTAGCAATAGTAGGGCCCCGGAGCAGAGACAGAGACAACGAGAGGTGATGGTGAAAAAAGGGTTTATCAAACAAGGATCAAAAACGGAGGGGATATAACTAAGGACGCTGGCGTGCAGGGAGGGCAGCAGACGGGAAGGCTGCCGACACAGGATGCCAGGAAAGGGGGACACGCGGTAGGCTGGAAACGGCGTTCGGCGGACGGCATAAGCACGCGGCACACTGGAGACCTAAGGCACGTAGAGCCACCGGGAGAAAAACACGAAACTGTCAGATCACAAAAAAACACACTAGAGCCAGTAGTGACCAAAAAAGGTGAACGAGAAAAAACACACGATGAGTACTAACGTGACATCTGTAATAATTCGGCACTGGAGTGGAGATTGAACCGGGGTTATATAGGAGGAGTGATTGATGATGAGAGCCAGGTGTGCCTCGTTGAATGTGCCGGCAACCTTACCACGCCCACTACCTTGCACCTACACGCCAGGGGAAACGAGAAGGGACAAAACAAGCAACAACACAGAAACGTAAAACTCAAACCATGACAGTACCCCCCCCTTAACGAACGCCTCCTGGCGTTCTGCCCGGTTTATCAGGAAAGCGTCCGTAAAAGTCTGTGATGAGGGTATTGTCCAGGATGAGGGCCCGAGAGACCCACTGACGCTCCTCCGGACCATAACCCTCCCAGTCCACCAGAAACTGGAACCCCCGGCCCCGCCGGCGGACGTCCAGTAGTTGCCGGACGGTGTAGGCCGGGTGGTTATCGATGAGCCGGGTGGGTGGTGGGGGGTCGGCCGGAGGGCTGAATGGACTGGAGGTAACAGGCTTAAGCAACGAGACATGGAAGGCTGGGTGAATCTGGAGACTGGGAGGTAACTTCAATCTTACAACATTGGGATTTATTATGTGGTCGATCTCAAACGGTCCAATGAATCTGGGGGCGAGCTTTCTGCTCTCCACCTGTAGGGGTAAGTCACGTGAGGACAACCAAACCCTTTGACCTGGCTGATAGCTGGGAGCTGGAACCCGGTGCCGGTCTGCAAGGCGCTGGTTGCGGGCTGTGGTGCGTGCAAGGGCTGCTCTAACCTCTTTCCAGACTCGGTGGGCACGCCGTAGATTCTCCCGCACCGAGGGAACCGCAACACCAGCCTCCTGTGTGGGAAATAATGGGGGTTGGAAACCGTTGGCAGACATGAATGGCGACATCCCTGTGGCGGAGCTGACCAGGGAGTTATGAGAGTACTCGATCCAGGGAAGGTGGGTGGACCAGGAGGCTGGATGACGGGCGGTGACGCAACGGAGAGCTGACTCCAGGTCCTGGTTTGCCCGCTCCGTCTGGCCGTTAGTCTGGGGGTGGAACCCGGATGAAAGGCTAACAGCTGCCCCCAACGCCTGGCAAAAGGCTTTCCATACTCGTGATGCGAACTGCGGCCCCCGGTCTGACACAATGTCCTGGGGTATCCCGTGAAGACGGAACACATGGTGAACCAAGAGGTTCGCAGTCTCTAAAGCTGAGGGGAGCTTGGGCAGTGGAACGAAATGCACCGATTTGGAAAACCGGTCCACAATAGTTAGGACGACCGTGTTCCCCTCAGAGGGAGGCAAACCGGTCACAAAGTCAACGGCTATGTGTGACCAGGGGCGGTGGGGGACAGGAAGAGGGCGTAGTAGGCCGGCAGGAGGGCGATGGGAGGCCTTACCGCGGGCGCAGACGGAGCAGGCGGCGACAAACTCCTTGGTATCAGGAGAGATAGACGGCCACCAGAAACGCTGTCGGATGAGGGCCAGGGTGCGATGGAAACCTGGATGGCATGAGATCCTTGAAGAGTGGCCCCACTGCAAGACCGCAGATCGCGCCTCCGCCGCCACGAAGAGTCTCCCTGGAGGGCATCCCTCTGGCTGCGGTTGATTCCGAAGGGCCTCCTGGACCACCTGTTCCACCTCCCACCTGGCCGCTCCGACCACACAGGCACTCGGGAGGATGGTTTCCACGACCCCCTCCTCCTCCGGAGGGGAGAACTGACGGGAGAGAGCGTCGGGCTTGGTGTTGCGGGACCCTGGACGGTAGGTGAGGGTGAACTCGAAACGGCCCAGGAACAGTGCCCACCGAGCCTGACGGGAGTTTAACCTATGGGCAGAGCGTAAATAGGACAAGTTCTTATGATCGGTCCACACGATAAATGGCTGGGAGGAGCCCTCCAGCCAGTGTCTCCATTCCTGCAACGCTAACACCACAGCCAATAGCTCTCTGTTGCCAACATCATAGTTACGTTCTGCTGGAGACAGTCGGCGGGAGAAGAACGCACATGGATGGAGCTTTTGGGTGTCCGGGGACCGTTGTGACAGTACTCCTCCGACTCCCGTATCGGAGGCGTCCACCTCCACCACAAACTGGAGCGACGGATCCGAGTGAGCGAGAACAGGGGCAGAGGAAAAAAGAAGCTTCAACTTGTTAAATGCTGCCTGGGCAGCAGAAGACCACACGAAGGGAACCTTGGTCCGAGGTGAGCTGGGTAAGTGGGGCGGCTACCAGGCTATAGTCTCTTATGAATCTGCGGTAGAAATTAGCGAACCCGAGGAACCGCTGGAGCTGCTTGCGAGTGGATGGGGCTGGCCACTCCACCACCGCTTGGATCTTCTTGGGATCCGTCATAAGTTGCCCCTTTTCTATGACGAATCCCAAGAACTCCACGGACGAAACGTGGAACGCGCACTTCTCTGCCTTGACATATAACCGGTTCTCCAGGAGTCGCTGGAGAACAAGCCGAACATGCTGAATATGTTCGGCCAGGTTGCGTGAAAATATCAAAATGTCGTCGAGGTAAACAAACACAAACAGATTGAGCATGTCGCGGAGAACATCGTTGACGAGGGCTTGGAAAACCGCGGGAGCGTTAGTGAGTCCGAACGGCATGACTCTGTATTTGAACTGACCAAGTGGAGTGTTGAAAGCGGTCTTCCACTCGTCGCCCTCGCGGATGCGCACCAAATGATAGGCGTTACGGAGATCTAATTTTGTAAAGATCGCCGACTGGTGCTCGAACCCAAACGCCGAATCGAGAAGAGGAAGGGGGTATTTATTCTTTATTGTGATGTTATTGAGGCCCCGGTAGTCTACGCACGGCCGCAGGCTCTTATCTTTCTTGGACACGAAAAAGAAACCTGCGGCCGTGGAGGATGAAGAGGGACGGATGAGACCTGCTGCCAGTGATTCATTAATGTATTTAGTCATACTTTCCTTCTCGGGCTTAGACAGGTTATACAGTCGACTACTGGGGAGCGTGGACCCCGGAATGATCTCGATAGCGCAGTCATACGGGCGGTGAGGAGGTAAGGTTAACGCCCGGTCCTTACTGAACACTGCTTGCAGATCATGGTAGTCGGAGGGGACGGTAGAGAGGTCAATAGTTTCAACAGGAATGGGAGAGGAGACTGGATTACTGGGAGTGGCGGAGTGCAGGCAATGTGAATGGCAAAAAATACTCCAGTTGGAGATAGTGCAGTTAGCCCAGTTAATGAGTGGGTTATGTAACTTTAACCAGGGGAGACCGAGGACCAAAGGAGTGGACGGGGACGGAATAACAAATAGCGTGATTATCTCGTGATGGTTACCGGAGAGCCGCAGTGAAAATGGCTGAGTACGGTGTGTAACCTGAGCCAGCAATCTGCCGTCTAACGCAAAAACGTCCTTGGCTTCAGGTAGCGTCTCTAGGGGTAGACCTAGCTGAGAGGAGAGATTTGAGTCAATAAAGTTATCGTCTGCACCAGAGTCAATCAAAACTTGAACGGTGGCAGTCTCCTGCTGCCAGGTTAGCGTACCTCGTTGCGTGAGCCTGGTAGCTGAATCCTTGGAGGTGGTTGTGTGGCTCATCAGCGCCCTCCCAGCCGCTGATGAGCCTGGTCTTTTGGCGTGGACGGGCAGGTGGCGAGACGGTGTCCGGCCTGACCACAGTAGATGCAGAGGCCAAGACGAAGCCGGCGTTGCCGCTCGGACGGCGTGAGACGCATGCGTCCGAGCTGCATGGGCTCACCCAGGTTGTCTGACGTAGCAGGGCTGGAGCTGGCTGTTGGGTCGACCGGTGTGAAGTCCTCCGCGGCAGCTCCGGAGCGAAGGTTCATGGAGCGAGACCGGAAAAGAAGGGAATCCTCTCTCTCCCTCCGTCTCTCGCAGAGACGGTTATCCAATCGAACGGCTAACGCAATTAGATCCTCCAAGGAGGAAGTCTCATCGCGTACCGCTAGTTCGTCTTTTAGTCTTTCAGTTAATCCATCGAGAAAAACCCCCTGAAGAGCTACCTCACCCCAGCCACACTGCGCCGCTAAGATGCGGAAATCCACGGCGTAAGAGGCAACGGAAGCCGAGCCCTGGCGGAGCGCGAGCAACCGTTTACCGGCCTCCTTACCCTGCACCGGGTGATCAAAAACTTTTCGAATTTCAGAGAGAAAGAGCTGGTAGATCGATACATACGGTGCGTTAGCTGCGGTAATGGCGACGGACCACTCGGCTGCCCTACCAGTGAGTAATCCCATGATAAAAGCGATTTTAGAACTGTCAGTCTGGTAGGTGAGCGGTTGTTGGCAAAAGACCAGGGAGCACTGGTGCAGAAAAACACCACACTTTCCTAATTCGCCCGAAAAATGAGCCGGAGTGGGGATATGAGGCTCCCTGATATGCACAGGACTAGGCACTGGAGGGGATGGCGAAACGGCGGGTGAGGCGGCTGCGGCGGTAGCGTTAGAAACCCCGCCGGAGGAACTAACACCGGAAAGAGCCGTGAGCATTTGGTTAACGCTGCTGCTAAGTTGCTCAACCTTAGCTGTTAGCGCATTAATGCTGTCCATGGCGCTAACCAACACTTGTTCATGCTGACCGACGCGTATTCCCTGATTGGAGATAGCGTGTCTCAGCTGTTCCGTCTCTGCGGGGTCCATGTGGCCGAATTATTCTGTTACGTTTAGCAATAGTAGGGCCCCGGAGCAGAGACAGAGACAACGAGAGGTGATGGTGAAAAAAGGGTTTATCAAACAAGGATCAAAAACGGAGGGGATATAACTAAGGACGCTGGCGTGCAGGGAGGGCAGCAGACGGGAAGGCTGCCGACACAGGATGCCAGGAAAGGGGGACACGCGGTAGGCTGGAAACGGCGTTCGGCGGACGGCATAAGCACGCGGCACACTGGAGACCTAAGGCACGTAGAGCCACCGGGAGAAAAACACGAAACTGTCAGATCACAAAAAAACACACTAGAGCCAGTAGTGACCAAAAAAGGTGAACGAGAAAAAACACACGATGAGTACTAACGTGACATCTGTAATAATTCGGCACTGGAGTGGAGATTGAACCGGGGTTATATAGGAGGAGTGATTGATGATGAGAGCCAGGTGTGCCTCGTTGAATGTGCCGGCAACCTTACCACGCCCACTACCTTGCACCTACACGCCAGGGGAAACGAGAAGGGACAAAACAAGCAACAACACAGAAACGTAAAACTCAAACCATGACAATGTGCACCAGTTTCGAGAACAAAAAACCAATGACAGCTCAGATTTGTGTGTGTGGATTGCATTTGAATATGCAGAGTGAAAGGAGGCACATGTTTCGAGTGAGACAAAAGCCTTGGGTACATTTGATGAGTGAAGTTTGCGGCCCGGCCCAAGGCAAATGTGAAAAAATGCAATGAGTGAAGCGGCACTATCAGAGTATACGTGTCAGTGAATGTGAGCACTTAGGTGCATTTGTGATGACTGGAATGAAGCACGCTTCCAAAGTAACGTGACGGTGACTGTGACAGCGCTAAAGTAAAGTAAGTCGTTGGAGAACTTTCATGCAGAAACACAAAATGGTAAACTGTCAATGTAGTGATAAAGAAGATGATAAAGTGAAAAGCCCAGCCGGGTAAGAAGCCTGTAAAATAACAAAGAATAAAAAAAACGTGAATAAAAACCAAAAGTTGGCTAGGGACAATTAAGAAGCTTCAAAATAAGCATTAAATGTTTAATGTTCTGTGTCTGATTGTGTTTCTGTTCTCTGTTACTGTGACGTAAATGTGGTCTGTCTGTAGAGAAAGACAAAAGGATAAGGCGATTATCGTTCTGTTATTTGGTGTATAAGAGAGGAAATTAATATAGATCATTAGAGTTAACCTTAGTCTATGTTTGTTCTTTGCAAGTGCCTTGCGATGGACATGTGAGGGACTGTAAAACAAAGTAAAACGAATAGCGTCTATAGATGTTATTAAGTTGCGTGAGTGTGCTAAAGATGCGTGAACGAAGTTACTTATTCGTAAATTGAGCTCTAAATATTATTAATGACAAGTGGTCTAATTGTGGGAGTGACGACTCATGTAAATATTGTAGAAAGAATTCTTATTATTTATCGGAGAAACTGTTTAGATTAAGAAGCTGCTGGCTGACGTAGGAGAAAGACTCGCAGGGGCGTTACAAATAATTCTCTAACCGGGGAGCCGCTAGGTTTCCCCCTAGCGGGGGGAGAGAGCATTGGACAAAGTCTGCTCTCTCTGTAATCACATTAACAAGTGAACTGCGAATGTGTGGGTTTTAGGAGGAGCTACAAGTTACACAGACACGCGGCCACGCCCCTACTGCACTCTTGGAGGTGCAAGGGAGAAGGCAGAATGAGGCCTAGTACAATAATTCTGTTGATTGGTGGTCATTATTTGATCATGAATTTTATTATCGAGACTTTTAAATTCATAAATAACCCTATGTTGACAGATGTCATTACTGCGATTAAAAAGTGTTTTTGTGTCAAAGCCGATTAATTATTCTTAAGCGTCAACTTGTCAGTAATATGAAGCACGTTGTTCAAATAGACATTAAATCTCTGTTTTATTCTTTTCCTTTATCTACATTTGCACGAGAACCTTAAGCCTTAACCACGGCCGGGGGCTCCTTTAAAAAACAAACAAAAAAAACCCTCCAAGATCAACGTCTCGTGTGCATCTCGTCGTCGATTCGTAAAACAATGCGTAACAGATTTAGGTGATGCTACAACACAGGCAGTTATTCGGCAACTGATCGCCATAGCAACAACACTTTTAGTGGAAGGTGAAGAAATAGCATCTACTACTTACAGATTGTATTAACACATCAACTGCAGGGGATGTGAGACCAATAACTACAACAAGGACAGTTTCTGAATCTACAACTATCAGGACCCTTATAAGCGAAGCTGTGGAGATAAGATTCTCTACAGCTGTGGTTATGAGTCAGAAGAAAAGAGAGGATATGACAGAGGACATTGACAGAGCAATGATGACATCTGTGATATTTACAGAGACCATAGGTACAACTCAGAAATTAGCTACTACGTCTACGACATCTATGACATCCACAGGGACATCCACAGAGTCTCCAAGTGTAGCGCTGAAAACTCTACTGAAATAAAGAACAATAGTAATGAGAAATTTGAACACATTATTATGTCCAACACACAAGATCCACTAAGACCTAAGACTACCCAGAGCCCACTTAATATGACTCAGACTGAGAGCACGATGACTGACTATAATCTGTTGGACAACAGCTGGGCACAGACTGAGAAGGTTGAAAACTTGCATGCAATACAAAAACGAGATACTAGATGGAAGGCATATGGGTTTGACTCTTCGGTATTACAGGTCTCCGACCCATGGGCAAGCAGAAATATGTGGTTCCAACAGGTAACTCATTCTGTAAAAACAACAACCTATGGGAAGTGTCCATGTGTGGTTAGGGTTCCAGCACCCAGCACATGGCCCTCAATTTTAGGGACAGTAAATCAGGACAGAGCCCCTAGTAGTAGAACTCAGGAGATCTAAGAGAGAGAAGAGGAGAAGAGAGCTGCAAGAAGTACTTTAGATAAGGAGATCTAAGAGAGAGAGGGGCAATAAAGATTTATGCAGGAGTTTACCCTATAATAATAATAATAATAATAATAATAATAATAATAATACATTTTATTTGAAGGTGCCTTTCGAGACACACAAGGTCACCTTACAGTGCAAAGTGGTAAAGGGACAACAAGCTCAGTATGTCCCATGGGGATCGCAGGACTTAGAGGGGTTAGAATAAAACATAATAAAGAAAGTGCTGTGAACATTAGAACATTTAAGGATCTGTTGGGACATAGAAAGCTCACATCAAGAGATCAACTATGTATTAGTGTCTGTTTGTTGTTGTGTTTTTTTGTTGATTTGTTTTCTTTGTGAATTTGTTTTCTAACTGTGTGTAAAGGTGTTTTAGCATTTTGTGGGACAATTAGCAGACCAACAGCTCAGTTAAGTTGGGTACTATTCATTAAAACCTGATACACATGGGTTGCTTAGTTTACCTCCATAGTGTGGTGTTGTTAACAACTAGTTAAAAAAAAGTTTGTTCTGGGTTGCCAGGGTCTACCGGTAGGTGTGTCCCCAAGGGGGAAGAGTGGACTGCGTGGTATAAGTCCCACCACTGTTGTTATGGCCAGCCATATCTCGCTTTCCATGTGTTTGTTGAAATAGATTGCATGTTGTTGTTGTTGTAGTTTTTGTTTTAGTTGTTTGTGTTTTATTTGTTTAATTGTCAAATTTGCTTCAGTCAGACAAATGTTCTTTGAACATTTGCAATGACCTGGTTAAAGTGATCGTTGAAAAGTACTTCAGCAATCTGTTGGGAAGGGATCTAATGCACAAGCTAGATTGTTTATATAATTGGGAAGAATTGGGTTTACCTTGCGAACGCCAACACCTAATGCTGTTATGCTGTGTTGAAAATCTTTATTTGTTAGCTTTGTCCACCACCGCGTCACAATTACAGCGTCAACGACGTGTGGTGTCTCCATTACGCATACACATGACTGCATGGATAGCTGTCATAGATATCTGTCTCTACTCCTCCACAGCCACCTATCATATGGGCTGTAAATAAGAATCAGAAGGGATTTATCCCCATACACGGCATCCTGCAACAGGCCAGTAGGGAAGGCTGGTTAGCCTATGACGGGTAAGATCCCACCTTGAAACCTCGGGACAACCTAAGGCAGGCACAGTCACGATTACTTGGCCAAGTCACTGAGCGCTGACTCACTTGATCATAGAGTGACGAGAAGATGAAACCATCAAAGGAGAAACCATTTGGGTTGAAAGTTGGAGGATAGGATAGATCTCAGACATGTCGGCTTGAGCAGTGGAAATGGTGGCAATAAATAGGCCATGTCAACTTTTTAAACCCTTAAGGTGTATAAGGATTTGCGTTTTGTTTTCGGTATAGTGCATGATTTGGTAAATTTGTTAACAGCATGGTTTAAAAGCGGTTGATGTTAAACCCATATTGTATCAAAATTTGGTTTAGGATTTACTGGCTGCAATTTCCCTTTCTACTAGATTGGCTGTAGTTGAGGTTAAAGGGCATAGCACCTTAGGAGGGATACAGGCAGAAGGTAATTATTTAGCTAACTTAGCCTCAAGCAAGGAGTTGGACAATCATAATCAGACATTGATAGAGGTGCATGGCGTGGTGGAATGGACATTTTGTTGCGCCTACCTGGTTGTTACTAGGGGTGTGAACGGTACACGGTCGTGTACACGGTTAACCGTTTTTTTTTATTTTTTAAGTGGACCGCAGTCGCGCTATACGACCAATGGAGGGTGCAGCCACTTTTCAGAAAGATTCCTCCGCGTCACTGCTGCCACTCAAATGATTGAGTCGCTCCGTCCCTTCTCACACTTCTTGCTTGCAAAATGCCGCATGGTTGTCTGTTGTGGCCCAGAACCGCTAGCACCGCCACCGACGTTAGCCCCACCCCCCTCCGTTTCAGACCACCTTGTCGGATGTTTCCAGCGCAGGTGATTGTTCATCGACCCTGTCCTGTTTTTAAAAGCCAAATGTACACCACACAGTGTACATTTCACTTGGTCTCCTCGTTTTTTTCAAAAAACCTCCACGCCGCACTTCGCTGTTTCGTGTCAGCTGCCATCGCAAGTCCAACGTGAAACTTAAGTGTTACATGACGTAATGCCCGGTGGTCAATTACCCAACATTTATCATGTGCATTTCTTAGCGCATTAACGTTGTCAAAGTGGAACATTTGTAGCTTTATTAATCTCTAAATAAATAGTATGTGTTCATTTTGATTGAAGATTTTGAATTCTTTTTTTTTCGGTTTTCGTTTACTGATTTTTCCTAAACGGTTATGATTTACTAACCGGTTACACGTGTACACGTGTACACGTTCACACCCCTAGTTGTTACATATACTCATTAAAGATGCGCATGGTTTTGACCATGGCGCAAGGGGGGAGGTAATGAAAGAAATCAGAAAACAAGGTTTTAAAATCAGAAAACAAGGTTTTTATCAGAAAACAAGATTTTTGTCACCATACTTGCAAACAATGATTGATAATCAGCTCAATGATTGTGTAGTATGTGCAGAAAACAACATAAGAAAACACAATCACTACTCCGGTGGGACACATTCCCACACCCGAGAGACCATTTAGACATCAGGGGCCGTATTCACAAAGCATTTTATCTTACCGCTAGGAGTGCTCCTAACTCGCGCTAAAACATTTTACGTAGGAGTTTTTTCTTAAAAGTTATTCACAAAGCCGCTGAGACCTACTCATACTCAGGATAAATCAGTAAGAGTGAACTAAGAGTGACGCGCCGTTGCTATGGATTACGTCGATTCTCGTGCACGAGTTTGGAAGCGGTCAGTACGGTGATTGGTTGTTCAGAGCAGGCGGTCTCTGTGGAAACGAGCCCACTAAATCACCGAAGAACAAGGAAGTAGCCTAGGCTAGACATTCCTATCAAATAGTTATGGACAGTGCAGTTAGCAGAATACACGCATGACGACAAGTTTGTGCAGACCACGATAATGACGTTGTAGCCTATATGCACGTTAAAGAGAGAGAGAAAAAGCAAACAATAAAAATACGTAAATTGCATTAATTCAAGGAGACAATTTAAAGCAGCAAACTATTATCCAGCATATCTCCACTATTCAACACTTTAAATAACAGCCCATACCGGTTGTGGATATTGACGCATACAGTGATCACTGTGATCACATCCTCTCTCCACAAGATTTCGTGTATTTTTGTGTGCCCTAACATATATAGAGCAGGAAAACATTAAACAATAATAAATATGGATTCAACAAATAAAAGGCGACAAAGAGCTAATACGATGTTTTTTACGCATAGGACTAAGCGTAATCTGCGTAATCACTTACATGTTATACTTTAACTGTGCTCCCGGTTGTGGATTGAGATAGGGTGTCAAGACGTCTTGCAGGGATAGCTACTGTCACCCAGCAAGTGACACCCAACTGGTACACGGCGCCTCACGCCTCAGACTGCTCTCCATTAAAATACGCGGATCACGGGTAGACCCTGCAGGCCACTCTGCAACCACATCAAGAATGTTAAAAGTTGCATCAAAAACAATCTGCGTGTTGATGTATATACTTTCTTTCTATTGACGAACACGTCCTCACCTTTTGATGGCGCAATTATTTGTATGTGCGTCCCGTCAATAGCACCGACCACACCACCGGGCATACCTGCATGCCATGAAGTTGGCTTTGATCCTGTGTAGTTGTTGATTGTCCAAAGGAAACCGGATAAACTGTTGGATGATATTAATGGTATTATTTCAGCCTTAACCAACTTTGAACTGAGCTCTGTCAGCTCTTCTAGCCTGTATGTAAATATATGATCATTGTGATATATGTGTGTGTGTGTGTGTGTGTGTGTGTGTGTGTGTGTGTCTGTATGTATTTTCTATTCTATTTTTATTATTTTATTATTATTGTGTTGTGTTGGTGTTATGGACCTTTCATGAGATGTGTCCTTAATAAAGTTTGAATTTAATTGAATTGATATGTGGTCTACAGAGCGCGTTGATGGTTTGGTTTATGGCTGACTGATGGTTGCGATATTCCTAAATCGTCGGCATTGCAAAGTTGCATTTTCCCTGTTGCTAAATATGGTGTTGCCAAACATTTTATTTCCTAATCGAGTTATTCCTGTTAGTCGGGGATGTTATTGCATCCCGTACTAATTGCACAACAAGTTTTATACCCTCACGATTTAGCCTATATCTCTTGATCAATTCAGTCTTCCATTGTCTCCAAAACATTTCGTCTCGCAGTCATTTTCCGATTCTGTGAGGTCTTAGTGAGTTAGGAGTCCTCTCGGGGACTTTTAGGCTCTCCTAGACTTAGGTGTTACTTTTAGGCCTAAAATACTTTGTGAATTGCTCTTAGTGAAAAAAATTAGGAGTCCTAAATTTAAGACTGACACGCCCATTATTTTTAGGAGTTTCTCCTAAATTCGCCAGTTAGGAGTTACTTTTAGCGCTAAGATCCTTTGTGAATACTCAGATCCATAATGACTACTGGCCTGCCACTTCTCGCTATTCAACTGTGTACACAACAGATGTCCTGTTTTCTTTTGCAGAGCTGAAGATGGCAGCACCAGGGTTGTCTAGCCAACCATTTCTTGGAATGCTGGATCAACGCACTGTTCGCTTTGGCCATGTAAGTATTTATGGTAATAATTGCGTAACTCAATAAATAATACTACGAGGGTGTAGTATATTCTTCTCGGCTGCCAGAATACTGGTTTGTGGATGATGAAATGATGGAGGTCCGCTCCCAAAAGTGTCTGAGTAAATAACTTTTTATTTAACAGAGAACACAAGCAGGATGACATTCAATGCATCTGAATGGTGGCCAAATCTTCTCCGAATCTGGGTCCGAATCCCCCAATGGGGTCCGAAACCCTGAATCCTCTCTAATGCACACACTTCTTATAGGCCTGAGCCAGACCATACCATACTTGGCTCATTTCCGAGGGCCGAAACTGCCCTCCCTGGCTAGCAGATAACGTTTAGATTTTATGACCAAGATAACCCCAAAGTCCCAGGACATGGGAGAGAGCTTATAACGTAAACAATTAGCACTTAGGGATGTCTGTTTGTCTCCTTTAATTTACACCGTTAGCATTTAGGTTTATCTATGTTTCTAAGTTGTAAGAGGACACCTCTGTGTTCTTCTCCTAGAGCAGAAGCATTCTTTGTGTAAAGGATGAGTGAATATGATGAACAAAAGAAATAAGGAGAACAACCTGTAACAGAAAATACACTACATATTCCCCCCTCGTGACTTTGAAGAAGTCACGGGAAACTAACACAAAGTTAAGCATGTAGCATTCAGTCTTCTCGCTTGCATTCTCTCAAAAAGCTTTCCCTCATATTTTGATGATAACATAAAATATATGACAGTGATTCTAGGTCATAATTTATCAAGCTCTTTGGAACAACTAATTTAGTCTTTTAGCATAACTTTGGATCTTATGCACACATTATTTTATTTTATTTTAGACTAGGTAAACTATTCAATTGTTCTAATAAGGCCAAATTCATGAGCTAGTCTCACCCAACTGGAAGCACTCTCCCCAGTTAGCCGTTCAGCAGCTGAAGCGAGGTCTATCCAGTTCGGGTTACCATCATCCAGTCGAAAACCACCTCTAGGAGATGTAAAAAGAGTAGCATGACGGTTTCCTAATCTAGAGAAGATCTCACCCACAAGCCAATCAGGATGAGGCACTTCTCTTCAATCTAATCACTGTCAATGCACAACAATCATCATTACAGAGTGTTAACAACTGTCAACACCAACCACTTGTAAATAATCAATCATTAAAGGAATTAAAGAAAATCTAAAATATAAAACATAAAAACACATCACATTCAGATAAAGCTATCAGTCATGTTGTCTCCTAGTATAGAAATTATGATCAACAGCTGGTAACAGGAAGCAATATTCCTGTTGTTCATCCCGTGTTTGCAGTCCATTCCAATGTCCAGTTATGAGTCTCTGAGTCCATTTAGGGCAGGAGCCCCAGTTCAACTGTCCTTTCTCTCATGGACCTCCCTCTATTGTCCTGAGAGGAAGAAATTCCAGAACCAAACCGTATCTTTACAGAAAAATATCTGACACAACATAATCAGTATGTGAACAATTGTTATTACAGTGTAATTATAGATCAGCCGTGTCCAAAATCCTGAATGAACCAAATAATTTTCTATCATTATTAATTAATTTTCCCATAATTTGTTATTATTGCTAATTAATATTCAAATGATCCCCCCTTGTTACTTATCATCTACTTTGTTCCCTTTAGGTGATCATTAGTACTGGTTCCCTGTTAAAGTTTGAAGGCTGATTCCCATTTATATTGACAATAGTAAATAATTGTTAATAAGTGAATTTCTGTGCACACTTAATATATCAAACAAATGTGTATACATAGATGGTTCAAATAATAGGTGAATATTAGCGAATAAATGAATATTTATGGTCACACTGGTCCAATATAGTCATTGAACAGTCATTAGTAAGCTTGAGTATTTAAAATGGATACACTTCAAGTAAACTACCCTCGATTTCCATTTCCTCATTATCATTGTCCTAATTTTGATATAAATTATGCCACTGGAATGTCATATATGACATAAGATGTTCACTGGCTCTATCCCCTTATATAATAGGCGCTAGTCTTCTTGTTTGGTATCGATCAATACAGTTTTTGGTGACATTCCAAATGGTGTCATATAGATCCTCTTCTATCATGCCTACATCATTATCATTATCTTCTACATTTCCTTCATCGTTTTGGAAACATTCTAATCCCTGCTCTACATAAAGCTCAACCCCTTTAGGTACAGAAAATTCTCCTATTCTATTGGACAATTCTTAGCCTGGTTCCGCCCGCCTCCATACTTCCGCTCAATTTTCATTTCACTTCAGTACTAGGTCTGGGAGTGCTGCATGGCAGAACGATTTCTTTTCCTTCAAATGTGCCTTCCAATCAGCGAACAGGAGGCGCGGCCTGAGAACAGTGACGTATAGGTCGTGCGCGAATTTCAGTTATTGAGCGGAAGTACGGAGGCGGGCGGAACCAGCATGCTAATGCTCACTGCATCTGCCGTTTGTATACTGCGCGCAACGTGGTTTCCGGCGCATGAAATACGTCACGACCAAACGTTAGCGATTGGTTAAGGCAGATCCAGAGTGGCACTGGGCAGAGCCAATAGGTTTTAAACTTCAACAGCACCCGCCTTCAAGTGAGAAATCGTTTGTCTCTATAGCAGTTCTAGACCATGAGTATGAATGAAATGAGTACGAAGGTCTAGTTAGGACTAGGCTAGACAATTCTATGTCCTTCTATAGATTTACTGTATTCACTTGATCCCATATACATCAAACATTGCCTCAACATAAGGGTATTGACCATGCATCGTCATTTGGGCTCACTGTCGACATTTGATTTCTTTCAAGTTGTTGTCTTTCCTGTTCTTGTTTTTTAGTGTAACTCCTCAATCTCTTGTTGACAGATTCCCCAATTATATTCAATATTTATTATATACAATGTATCTTGATGACTTTTAGCACACATAACATTTCGTTTGTGTAGCAGAAAGAGGGAGCTGCCCTTAATTAACACAGCTGGTAGCCAATAATTGATCCAGCTGTGGCAGTATATAAGTGGCAGCTCTCCCTGTCTTGCGCTCCCCCCATTGCGTCATTTCCATCCCGGACGTCCTTGCCTCTCAGGTAATGCTGCCGCTGCTTCACCCTAGTTGTTAGTCTTGCTCTCTCTCTCGGTATGCTAAAATAATTTGTATCTCCTTGCAGAGCGCGACGGAATGCCGTGCTCCTGTGATTTAGCATCTTCTGTGTAGCTCTCTCTCTGTTATGGTTGTCATCTCCGCTGGCTGAATACTAGTGTGGTAAATTGCCGGTAACCGTGCAGGTTTCCTCTCTCCCTCACTCTACGCCTGTGTGAACCTACTAGAAGGTATGCTATCATTTTTGCCTTCCCAGTTTACTCACTTTTAGCTTAGGATACTAATTTAGTTTTTTACAATAGGACGGCTCATCAGCTGACGGAGTCCCCCGGTGGTGTGACGTCACCACACCAGCTGATTAGAGTCGCTGCTGCATCGTCTTCTTCGTCCCCTGTTGCAGTTTGCTGCTGCTGCTTGCTTGCTTGCTTGCTCTCCCGCTTGCTTGCTTGCTTGCTCTTCTGCCTTGCCCTTACTGCGGTGCTTGCCCGCTCTGCTGGGGTCCCTTGAAGTATCGCCCAGCTCCCGGCTCGACCCTGGCTGCGTTACACATTGATTGGGGTTGTGTACGGGACTGATATTAAATGTGGCGATACAGTGCCGTTTCTTTCTTTAATTAATTTAGTTTAATATTGTTTGTGACCAGTGTTTGTTTAACCTTGTTTATTTCATTTTGGGCAGTGTGTTTTAGTGTAGTAGTTACCTGCCCCTTTGTTTATTTTGTATGTTTACTTTATGATTATGTTTGTAACAATTTGTTTGTTTTGCAGTTGCTGTAGGCCGGTGGTGGTGTTGGTGACCCGGGTGGTGTCCTTCCCTTTTGTGTGCTGTGTGGTTGAGTGTTAATTATTTTTCATTTGAATATTTTCATTTTTGTAGACTCCCACTCCCTTCACTAGTTCCCCTCTGCACCAGTACGCTACAGCTCCTGCTCCTTATTTCTTTTTTTGTTCTTTATCTTTGTAATTGGTTTTTAACCTGTTTAATTGATAGTTTGTAATAAAACATATTTTATAAAGTATCCGGATTTCACGTATTTTGCCTAAAGTAACGAACTTGTGTGTCTTACTAGAGATATTAAATAATTCTTTGGGTGAAACTCCCAAGGTGGCGTTGTCAGGCAATTTGTGACTTTGTATTGGTGCAGCACTTTACTCGACACTGCGACACTTGTATCAGACTTCCAGTAAATACCACCCATGTATACCTATTGTTTGCTTATACAACCACTCTTTTGATTTTACCACAATTTGTTTTTCAATGCGTTCAAATCCATACTGTTCTTGTTGTTGAGAAGTTATTATTTTCGAATTAGTCATCAATTTTGAGTTGAATCTATTTCATCAGTAACCGGATTTGGATCTATTTTATCATATTGAAGGACTATACCACGTTGGTCCTTGGTCACACAAGAGACTTCTACATTTGGTTTTACGTCTAATATTATTTCTAACTCTACATGCGGAAACCTCTTTTTAATTCTAATTTATACATACTACTACCTGATCCCATTGATCTCTTGATTCTACTGTTATACACCAGTACATTGGTTCTTGCCGAATGTCTATTGTACATTGAACTTGTCCCCAGATTACTAAGTTATACTTTGGGTATGCCACATAGCATCTCGCAGGGTGGGAATTTCACGACGGCCATGGCCGTCGTTGCCCCGCACTTTGGCCTTGGTGCCCTGTGACGCGTGGTGGCCATCCTAGTGCCACAGTAGTCTAGTCCTGTGTCTGTGGATCAGAGCGACTGCTCTGCTGTGACTGTTAGTGATGGCTCGTTCGCGAACGAATCAGTTCGAACGAACGACTCTTTAAAGTGAACGAACTGACCTCATTCGCCGCTCTCGTTCGACTCGTTCGTCTCGGTCGCTGACGCGCTGCTGCTTCGTGGCGCTGATTCGCGAGTCGTTCGCTGACTGTGATTGACTCGAGGACTGAGACGTCACGACTCACGAGAGCCAGCCAATCGTGCCTTTTACATTTAAATATCAGTGAAATGGTAAATGCATGCTGTCTTTGTATTTTCTGTCATGCCAGATTAATACAATATTTGAATGTCTCGTCAATCTGTCTCGTTGCACGCGACCCGGCCGGGACCCCCACCTTGGTGGATCTTGATCTTGAGTGGGGGTGGCCAATGGCCATCTTCACAATAGTAAATAAAATATGCCCAGAATAAACAACTGTACATCATTCACTTTTAAACTCATCATTGCTAAATCAAGTCTATTATCTTGCTGATATATTAAACATCCAATAATCTACTACGCCCCCCCCCCCCCCCCGCGCATCCCGCTGCGTTTGGTTTGTCTAACTTTACCTTGAATTGGGGGAATGGGGCATTTTGATCCTGACATGTCATTATGCATACATTAAATAAATCTGTTGAACTCAAATTAAATACATATGTTAACATATTCAACCAGACAGACACAATGTTGTATTTGCTATTATTCACACATTTATTAACACCATCAACCCCCCTCCTCCCACCTTTCAGGATAAAGTGAGCTCGAGCTGACGTGCGGGGCCCGGGCAACAATATCCCGATTCTGAACACGAAGCGCTCCTCAGCTGAAAGGAACTTAGTTAATGTTGTGTTGATTGATAACCATTTGCACCATTGCACGATTGTGAATCGTGATTTCGTGATTAGTTAGTAAATGAGAACGAGGGAGTCTGACCGTCAATATCCACTATAAGCGAATTATCCGCGTGACATCGCGCCGCCTTGAAGACTCGTTCGCTGGGGGCGTGTTGACTAGTGGATCAATTAGCTCCCGCCCGCATTGTGGTAATGAATCAGAGGGATCAACGTCACGGCCCGCGCCCACGTCCTGTTTGCTGAATGGTGACCGCGTGGATTCGCTGCGCGAATATTTGCATAAAGTTGAAATCTCCCAACTTTATGCAAATTCAGAAGCGGAGCCAGGCCGCGCCGCAGCTGGCTCCGCGCCGCAAGCAATCCCAGCGTGCTTTGCGCAGCGAATTGCTCGCGTCCCATAGAAAGTGAATGGAGGCGGCACATCGCGCGCGATCATTCGCGTATAGTGGATATTGACGGTGACCAAGACCGACTCAGCTGAGAACTGCATTTGTGATTCGTTTGAATGTTGTGAACGAGGGAGGAGCCTGGCATTCGCGATTCGCAAATGAGAACGAGGGACGGAGGGAGGAGCTGAGTCTGAACGACTCAGTGAATGATTCACCGCTACCGGAAACACGACTGAACGAACAAACGAACGAACGACTCTTTTTGGCGAACTGAACGACGCGAACTGATTCGCGCAAACAAATCATGAAATCCATCACTAGTGACTGTTCCAAAATAGGACTTGCGCAACAATCGCGAGCCGCGCTGGTGAAGTATTGCCAATCACGTGAAAGAAGAACGTCAACCAGCCGCCGCAGCCTCTCAAGACGGGAGCAAGCGGGCTGAGCTGTTTTGATATGATTTAACTGAAGTATGTGGTAGTATTTGACAGGACTTAACATTTACGTTTTTATAGAAGGTACACAGTAAAAAATGGAGTGTCATTATTGCAGAGTAAGCCTATTTTCCTCTGGATAGAGTAATTCTAACAATATACAGAGTAAAATCGTCTAAACAGTAGTGTCAAAAGTGAGAGTTAAGTCCAACATGCACACAATGACAAAATCTACTCTACATGGTGATGATTCCCCGCGAAAGTTCTAGAACTGAACTGGAGCTCGGGCTGGCACGTTGCTTGGAAATCGTCTCTCCCCCCACTAGACCTATCGTCGGCATGGCCGGATCTACCATATGGGCAACCTGGGCAGTTGCCCAGGGGCCCTTGAGCCGAGAGGGGCCCTTTGCGATTGGGTGTATGTATATATATTTTCTATTCCCCCCCGCTCAACAATCGCGCAACTGAAATGCTCCGCCAGCCCCCCCCGCTCAACAATCGCGCAACTGAAATGCTCCGCTAGCGCCCCCCCCCCCCCCCCCCCCCCCAACTGAAATGCTCCGCCAGCCCCCCCCCCCCCCCCCCCCCCCCCCCCCGGGTCGCCAGTCCGGGGGGGGGGGGGGGGGGGGGGCCTCTGGACTGACGGTGCCCAAGGGCCCCTGGGGTTACTGATCCGGCCCTGATCGTCGGTGGTAAGTTTGTTTGAACATTTGTAGGTTTTCACCATCTAGCTAGATATTTTTCCACTGACGACTAACTTTTTGCAATACATTGACGATGGTAGGCGTATGAAGTTAAGTTAGGCATGCATAGATGTAGTTAGCTAATCGTTAAGTTAGTCATGCATAGATGTAGTTAGCTAACCAATATGCACTGACTTCAAGTTCAGATGCATTCGACTGCAATACCACGTCAAGAACTTAGAAGTAATACCGTTGATGACGAAATTAATTTAAATGACACATTCCAGACTTTATTTACTTGTTAACACCGTGCAATGTATGGGTTAGTGATAATTGAAGTTGTTCGGTCGGGTGGGTGACGTTGAGTTAACGTACCAAAATGTTAGCTGCTAGCAAGTTAGCTTGACAACGTGGTTTCTGCCCAAATTGAAATAATTTGCAAGATGTTATGTTCTCGTGCTTAATTTGTGCCTGTCTGTAACCAGACATTGAGAGTAATTTCAACAAATTATTGCTGAATGGCGTCATTAGAAAGACAGGAGGTTATACTCTCAGCTAACAAGTTTATTAGCACCCTGTAAATTAGCCTATTGTCATAAGTCCGTGCGTGTTTATTAGACCATTACGTTTTCTAATGACTTCGCTCTGATTCTAGAGAATATTTTGATGGATATTAACAGTTATTCAACCTTCCTTAAATTTAAATTTAACAGAAAATGCTGCTGCGTGTCTCCTTTGGAGGAGTGCAGAAGTACATCAAGCTGCCTGAACTAACATTCTGTGATTTCTTGAGAGAAGGTTAGTCACTAAATTTGGATTGAAAGTAGCCTAATCAAGTAGTGGCATATTGCAATTATTTCTCATCAGAACATTTTGTGCTCTGTTTCTTTCTTTTACTCTAGTGAGTCTAAAATTTAACATAGCTGAAGACAGACGGTTGGACATCAAGGTTTATGACCAGTCTAACACAGAGGTCGACTGTGAGGTTTTTGAGGAGATCGTAAAAGAGTTCCATGGACCTTTCCTGGTTTCATTGGCCAATGAAGCACCTGGTAATTGCTGCCTACCTGCATAACACTACACACACATCGTTGAAGTGGAAGTGTTGAACTATGTAATTGTGTTCTTATTTCCCGATGCTCAGGTAACCCTCAGTCCACGTCATCTCCATGCTCTATTGCATCTGAAGACACAGTGATCCTCAACTTCTCGTTGTGTGACCCAGCTGAGGAGCCAGTTGCAGCCGAAGGAAGTCAACCTAAAAGGCCTTGCCGCATCAACTACGAAGCAAAAGCTGTGAGTTGTGTGTGTGTGGGGAGTTTGATTCACATGTTTAATTTGAGGTGCATCGTATTTGTTTCGTAATTTCCAAGTATTTTTCAAAATACAATACTGCACATTTTATCTCTTAGCTGATTGAAAAAATCTTGACGACAAAGCCTGGAGGTGACCGTATCATGGCGGAGTATGCGAAAACAAAATCAATTACAGATTCAACCAGAAGACAGCTCATCAACATACTTACTGCAGAGATGACGGAAACACATGGGTAAGTATGGATCAAATATGTTATCATGAGACATTGTTTAAACATTGCAATTATTGTTTAGGTTATGTTGTTCAGTGCTGTCTATGAATGTTGATTATTGAATACACCAGGACATCTCCGCCCCGGAGTGTAAAAGTGATGTATGCACAGGGGATGGTCGCTCTGTTTCCATATCTTGAAGACCCATATTCACAGAATGGCTATGTAAGTAAAGGTTTTAAAATATATTTGCCCTTCAAACTGCTGAGATTTACATTTACATTTATGCATTTAGTAGACGCTTTTATCCAAAGCTCAGAGATCATATGAATGTATATATCACACTGTGCATACATTATACATAGGAACATTACTACGATCCAGAAAGTGGTTCAGGCTACCTTGCATGGCGGTTGAAGACAATTCAACGAAAAGCTGCTGAGGAAAGAGGTCCAGCAGTTAGTAAATCTCCTAAAGGTAATATTTGTCATGAGGTGGAATTATCAACCTGTGAAATGTGTTTAAAGGAGGATATAAAACTGTGTAGTTATAAACAGCAACAACAAAATTGTCTTGTTCTAAAGTTGGTGGGCCAGGCCATGGGCGTACTAGACCCTTTACTGCCGACAAAGTCCTGACTGACGAGGAAGTGGAATGCGCTATCGCTTTGTTGAGACACTCTGCTGATGAGGAGACCATCCGTGAAAAGATGAAAGTCACTTTCGTATACCCAACCCAGTCGCCAAAAGAATACGTTGACGGTGTACGTCTGCGTGAACACTGGATTACGTCGCATTTCAACGTAAAATAGCGTGTTGTACCGACAGTATCCACGCGTGGCACTGTGGAGGCGCCTGAAGAAAGCACAACCAACAAGGACATTTCATGGTTATAAAATACATAAATTGCTGGTTATAAAATACATAAATTAGAATTATTTGGAGACTTCCCATCGCTGCCAGTACGGCGAAAGTGACGGTGAGGCAGGGTTGCCAGCTTCACGGTTTTCTCGCCAAATTGGGCTGTTTTGAAAACGGGTCGTGAACACTGGATTACGTCGCATTTCAACGTAATTGGGCTGTTTTGAAAACGGATCGTGAACACTGGATTACGTCGCATTTCGGTTTTCTCGCCAAATTGGGCTGTTTTGAAAACGGATTGCGGGTGTAAACCTCAAAGACGCGGGTCACGGTTTTCTGGGGTACTTTCAAAACCCACCACAGAAACAGTTGGGGTGTAATGTGTATTGTATAATCTTTATGAAAACTCAGTCAGAACTATTAAACACCAGATGATGGGTGGGGTGGGGCAGTGCACACACACACACACACATACACACACACACACACACACACACACACAATGCATTTCGCTGCTACAACAACAAAAAAATAGAAGAAAAAGTTCCCTCTAATATTATTACTTTCAAAACATTGGCCAAAATGGAACATCTTTTTATTTGGGCTGCTTCTAGGACATTTTGAGTGGATTTTGAACAGTATGTGGGCAGGACGTTTTTTGCAGGACCTGGCAACCCTGTGCTGTTGTCCGAGGTGCTGAAATTATCCGGAACCGATCTGGATCCAGTGTTGTAGTCGAGTCACTATGCCTCGAGTCCGAGTCCAGGCTCGAGTCTCCAGTGTCGGAGTCCGAGTCAAGTCGGAGTCATTAAAAAAAAATCAGAGTCGAGTCCGAGTCGAGTCCACTACTCATACGAGTCAAGTCCAAGTCGAGTCCCTATTGATCCACATCGAGTCCGTGTCAGCACTAAAGCATACATGTTGTTACACTTTTTAAAAAAACATAACTGTTGTGCCGCAGCTCATAGGCGTCCTAATGGCGGCAGCTATGAACTTTCATATGTATTGGACTGTTTTTAACTCACTCTAGTGCTCATAACTATTGTCCTGTCCTCTTAATAATAACTCAGAAATGCAACTCTAGTGTGCTTTATTTGCACATAACCATGTCTTATGAATACCTTATGCTATTCATGATAGAAGACATGGTTATGAGCAACGGCGGGTCCGCGGTCCACTAGCGGATCCAACGCGGTGTGCAAGTGGACCGATACGGTCCGTTTCGCGGATAATGGCATATTACTATTATAGCCTAATGACATTAAAAAAAGTCGAGTCCTCGTCTTAATTCTCGAGTCTCTAAATTTAGCTCACAAGTCGGACTCGAGTCCGAGTCCCGGACTCGAGCACTGTCTGGATCCATGGCCAAAAAGACTTGTATGCCCCCCCCCCCCCCCCCCTTTTTTTAATCGAACCTAACTATTCAATAAATACTATGAGAATAAATTCATGCATTATCATTCAACTTGAACATGTGTTTTTACAGTATATAGAGTGGTGGAGGGATGACGTATGTTGGCCAACCCGGAAGTGAGCGTCGCCCTGGGAACCCGGAAGCGATATTACGAATCCCACTATGGCCACGCCAAGCACCGCCCCACCCTGCTCCTCATTGGTTGAGCTGTGCTCTCGACTCTAAAACGTCATCTCTACTGCGCCCAGCAAGCTAGAAGATTGTTTACTGCGCCTGCTAGTGGCGCACTAATGAAATACATTATTCCTATATGGATGTGTTGTCTGTGGTGGTGGTCGATCGCGCGGGAAAAAACTTAAATCTTTTTACTGAACGTTATCGCATTGCTATATTTAAAAGGTATGTTAAGGGCTACATTACAGAAAAAATACTGACAGAGTGTAGTTATACTGACGAAACTAACTGTGTTTTTGATGATGACGTTGGGGATTAGCAAATTTTGATTAAGGACCCTTTATGAAAACTGGTATTGTTCGTTAAGCATAACTGAAAGATCGTTATTTTGAATGAATCCAAATCAAAACTTTGAAACTTCAGAGGAGTTTAATTAATTTCTGTTGAATAAACAATTATGAAATTATTTGATTCAATTTAACATGACCTTGGACGATTCCGATGACATCACCATCACTTAAAGCAGAAGACTGCTGTGACATCGCCATCACTGAAATCCGAAGACTGCTGTGGCCTCGTAGAGACAGACATTGATAAGAAAGGTAAGAAACTATCTTTTACCATCCGTGAGTGAAATATATGGTTAATGCTGAGTAAAACGTAATCTTGTTCAAAACTAGGCACGCATGCATCTAATAGTGCAACTCATACCAGAAGTTGGCTGAGAAAATCATGCTGACTGAAGAAAAATGTATTGCTGAATGAAGAAATTTTAAATAAAGTTTTCGAGAAAATGCATTCTAGCGTTCTCATGTGTTGCTGTGTATGCTTACCCAAGATGCATGTTTTCAAATGCTAACTAGTAACGTAATGTTTACTAGTTTACTACTGGTTTTTTCAGTATGGATGTAGAACAGTGTCATATTTGCCAGACACCTGGTAACACGCAGCAGTTGGAGGAGCTTAAGGTCAGGCATAAATAGATGGCTTTAAGTCAAATTTAAAAATATTACTATCATTATTGTCAAAAGGTGTGGTTAATAAATGCATTGTAATAACCTTTTACTATTGACACTCTGGACAACAGAAACTCCTACCATCTGGCTATAGTCATCTTATTTGCACGAGGGATGATGACAGGGTGCATTTGAAGGTGAAACTGTCCACTGTAGGTGAGGTAGACAAATGGCTGGATGAGTTCCAACATTCCTCAACTTTTACGTGGAGGATAGAACCTATCCCGAGTCAGGGAGGTACAATGCATACAGAGTAAGTGAATAAAAGGATAGCATACAGGGACATGCATGCTTGCTTGCCATGCAGAATAAATTCACCTAAAAAAAAAAGAAATATCACTTTCACACAAGTCCCAAATCTTTCTTGTTTTAAATGTTTTGAAACAGGTTGATCTCAGGTGCCATCACAAAACCTATGGATCTGGGAAAACCTCTAAAAATACCAACTACCCTGCCACCCTGTTCCTTGTCCTCAAGAGAAGCATGGAGGGTAGGAGATCAAGGTAAAGCCTGAAATAAAATTACTCTGTCTGCATTGCGCCGCATGGACATTTTATCAGTAATTATGTGTGATTTGATATTCTTTGTTATTCTTTACTTCATCACCGGCTGCAGGTCCACAGATCAGCACATGGCAGAGGGTTACCTCCTCTATGTGAATCTGAGGACTGACCATAATCATCGCCTTTCCTGTGCGGATGCTCTGAGCAAAAGGGATGTGTCAGCCTTGACCAGCGAGAGGCTGACCGAATCGAGAGGCCATTCTCCTGCATCTGCTCTCGACACCCTCAAATATGATCTGCAAGTGGAAGAAGGGGAACGCTACTGCCTTGCAGCAGCAGACCGGTCCATTGTGCCAGACATCCAGTTCTGCTACAGGTCAGTTTGTCAGAAAATATATGAAAGATATGTTCTTGTCACTTGCGCAGCCCTACTGTTAAATTATATTACTTCCTTACTTATGATCCCTCCTGTGTCATGTGTCAAAACAGGCTGTACTACAAAATATTTCAAAGAGCCTATGGTGCTCCTTCCGGTGAGGATATGTTTGCTGACTTGACAGCCTGGATTAATCAGTATAACAGCAATCATGGCTGCGTCTGTGCACAGATGGAACAGACCATGGATGGTCAACTGGTTGTAGCCATCTGCACACCAGTCATGCAGCGGTTTCACAAACGAGTGCATCAAAGTGGGGAGTTGATTTTCGTAGATTCCTCAGGGAACTGTGACAGGCAGAACCATCGCCTCTTCCTTGTGATGACCCATTCTGCTGCAGGGGGGCTTCCTCTTGGTGTGGTAATCACTACATCTGAAACAGCAACCACCATATCCACCGGAATGGGAATTCTGAAACGTCTATTGCCCCATGGATCTTTTTTTGGATGTGAGGATGGCCCCCAGGCCATCATGACCGATGACTGTCCTGCACTTCGTCAGGCACTGCAGTCAGTCTTCCCTACAGCAACCCTCATCCTCTGCACCTTCCATCTTCTGCAGGCAATGTGGAGATGGCTGTGGAACAGCCACAACCAAATTAAAAAAGAAGATCGGCCACAGCTCCTACATGGATTCCAGACTCTTGTGTATGCCAAGACGGAGGAGGACCTATCCATGGCATACGCACACCTGTCAGCAAGTACTGTGGCCGCTCAATACCCAAGGTTTTCTGCGCACTTGGCAGATGTCTACAGGAGACGTAGTGAGTGGGCACTGTGCTTGCGCTCCCATTTGATGACCCGTGGTAACAACACAAATAACTATGTGGAGAGTGCCATGCGGATTGTCAAAGATAAGGTCCTACACAGGCTGAAGGCATACAACCTCACACAGTTGGTGGATTTCATCACCACTCGGTTTGAGGCTTATTATATCCGCCGTTTAACTGACTTTGCAAACAACAGAGTGGTCCGTGTCCTGCCAAAGCCTCCCAGCTGTGGTGATGTTGACTGCCAGAGGATTGTTCGGGTAACGTACCAATACTTTATGCCAGTATGCGCGTGTGTGTGTGTGTGTGTGTGTGTGCGTGCATGCAATGTATGTTCACCATATTGTCTCTTACAGGTGAACGAAAGCAACTTTCAGGTCCCAAGTGCCTCAAGCAACCTGTGGTACAGCGTGAACACAGCACTTGGTTGCTGTTCCTGCCCCATTGGTGTAACCAGTGCACCATGCAAACACCGCAGTGCAGCTGTACTCACATTCAACTTGACAGAGCCCTCCCCACTACAGAGCACACCTTCTTTAAGGAAACTCTTCTATGAAATTGCATGTGGTAAGTGACCAAAAGTGTAATAGTGACAGGGGGTTGATTACATAATTGATCATGAAATGGGATATGGAATTGTAACCATGTGATAACAAAAGGAATGTGCTGCTCATTGGCACTGTTTTAAGTCGTCTGAGGAAGGATATACTTCTAGTGCAGGAAAACAATTGTGTTTGTGTATGCCCATGCAGGAAGCACCGTACCGGATGACTGGTTTGAAACTGTAACGTTTCAATCTTCAGGGCCATCTTTGCTAGGGTGCATTAGTGAGCAGTCAACCGCACTAGAGATCATGTCAGGTACAGAGGAATTGGCTTGTGCCACCTACAAATACAAAAGTAAAAGTGTAAAATGATGTAGTGTCAAGTAAATGACAGTGAAAGTAAACATTAAAAAAGAACTTTCAATATAACAAGATTTAAAAATGTTATTTAAAAATGAGACAAATAGCAGTCAACCACTACAATTTGTGTCTTGTCTTACACAGATGACCCAGATAACACCGATGACCAACCCTTTGGAAATGAAGAAGCTGCCCTTCATTCTTTAGCAGGACCAAGTAAGTGAACATCTCTCAATTGTTCCCCTTGCAACACTCGTCAATCAGCAAGAGAAGGCACATATCACCCTCCGCTTTACTCTTAGTCGCTTCCATCTACCAAAACAACATCATAAAACCCTATGTTAGTTGAAATGTTTTGTTTTTTTTGGAACTCGATCAGTTACCAAATCAGCAGGATAGAAACATACATTTGCTAAATGCATGCATGTGAATGTAAATATCATCATGTTGTTTTTCAATCTATGCAGGCACGCCAGAGGAGAGCAGCACCGTAACTGCACAAGAGGGTCTCGAAAGGCAGCTGGATGACATTTTTGGGCACCTTAAGCAGAAACTCAGTGAGGACAAAGTGTCATTCTCTGCGGTCCAGTCCTTTGTTGACAGTTTTGGAAAACTGAAAACGGACAGTGCAGTGCAGTCTGCACTTTTCAGTTTTGCCAAGGACAGCCTTCAGTCAACGAAGGTGCACATGAGACCGAGGGGCTTCCTGCAAACAAGCACAGCCATAGGTGTGCAGCCTACTGCAGTAGCCAGGAGAAAAGCACCTTTGGGGGGAAGAAGAACTCTCGGAGCAGGTCGACCCACCAAAAACTCACGGAGAGACCACCATTACAGCAGGCAAGGGAGAGTAAAAGGTGTGCCTCACAACCTGTCATTCTGTGTGCAGGAGAACACCTCCCTGGGGAAAAGCCATTAAGCTCATTGTCCATTATAGGTTTTAATTTTTTTTTGTAGTGTATTGTTGTTCAAAGTTAAGCGAGCACAAGGGGCGCCCCTGGGTTTGTTCCTGTGGGAAGCCCTGGCACCTCGCTCGGAGGTTGAAAGCATTCCGTTAGAAACAAAACAAAATGAAGAACAGTGTTCTGTATGTTGAAGCAAGGAGACGTTTGTGGTGTGTTTTTTTTTCATTTTTTTTCAGGAGGTTTAAAGTTAGGAGAACTTTCTCTTCCATTTTGTGAGGTGTTTGTCCCTAGGCGTGGAGCAGTCTACCGGCTTCCACTCTCAGTTCATCAATGTCTTTTTGCCCAAAGAGATCAAATGATCACTTCCCCCACCGGTACCTTTTATTGAAAGTGTTTATTTTCATGATTATCATTAATATTATTATGATTATTATTGGGTGCTCCATCTGGTGTCCATATCTGCCACCCTGTTGAGTCAGTTTGTTGAGCTCAGACCTGCATGTGTTCACAGCCGAACCCTTTGTCTTCATTGCTAATACTTGATCTCTTTTCATTTTGAAACTATGCATCATGAAGGTTCATATTGACAACCTTTAACAACATACTTTTATTAATGACCTTGTGGTTTTTGTTTCTTTTTCATAATTTTGAAAACGGCAACAGCAGTTTCTGTATTTTTTGATTTTTTCATTTCCCCAATCTCTTCATGTGCAATATTTTTGTTTTATTTTGTTATTTTTTTCTGCAATATTAGTTTAATACATTCACCTCACCTGTTTGGCTGTGGTGTGAAATTTGGTCCAAAAGGATGTCCACCATGTCTTCGCTGAGCTGTGACTTAATTGAAGAGGGCTGTTAGTCAGTCATTAATGGTTGATCACAGGAGAGCACCACAGTGGGTCCTGAGATGCACGTCACACGAATCCTGCCCTCACGCTTTTCCCAGTAGGTCTTCAGCTCTTACTCAGTTTTTTGTCTTGCATTGCTGTCTAATTCATATCATATACCAATTCTCTCTTTTTTTTGTTTTTGTGTTTTTAAAGACTGTTTTCATGCATCTGTTGATTTTAGAGGTATATGGGGAGAAAAAAAATGTGTTACCTTTTGAAAAAAAAAAACAATTGTAAATAACACTCTAAAAAGAGATCTACGTTAAAACAAAACAAAAAAAATGTACTGTACTTGAAATTGATGTACAGTTTTGTAGATATCTGTTCTTTTGATTTATTAAAATAAGACTTTTAAAAAAGAAAGTCCGCTTAATGTCTTGTCTTTGCAAAAGTATGCAGTGTGTCAGCGCTCTCCCTCTATGGCTCTGTCTGGGAGTGTGTGTGTGTGTGTGTGTGTGTGTGTACACGCGCGCTAAATGCAGTGACCCAAGCAGGTGAGTGTGTGTACGTGTACGTGTGTGTGCGAGCGTTAGATGCAGTGACCCAAGCAGGTGACATTAAGAACCTTTAATGTACTCCAGCAGCACACATCTCTGACCAGCCGCGTCCCTCGCTGGCCCCTTGAGTCCCCTTTATGTCCTTGCACGGTGTAACTGAGATCTTAAACACACACACACACACTTCCCACAGGCTACTAGTGTTGCAGGGTAATGTGTAGGCCCATTATATTATAAAGGTCCAGCCTACTTTATTCTATTTTGGGAAACAAATAATTCTCAAAGCACTACCATGACTGTAGTGTTATGTTTATGACAGTTGTATTGCAATGTACCCTCAATTTAATGGACAGCTTTGATTAAATTACTTGCTTTATTATTTGTGTAGTGAAAAAACAATTATAATAATGCAGTCATATTAAGAACATTACCAATGACTTCTCGGAAGTTGAGAAAGAGCAGTGGCGACACTGCAAAACTGTCTAACCTAGTGACTAAACCAAGTGTTACTAGTTAGACAGTTAGAAGTGTTACTAGTTAGACACAAGGGCGCGACGGTTAGACAGCAGTTTTCAGACAGCAGTGTTATCTACCGAGTGAAGGGACTAAGCACATCCCCTCAACCGATTTAACATCCCCATCTGTAGAGATCTGTTTTTAGAGAATTTGGCTGAGGGTTTGAGGGCGTTAATCCAGCATCACCCCTGAGGTCATCGTGTTAAATTCAAGATTATAGACTTTTATTGTCATTGTACAGTTGCCTGTACAACGACATTAAATGGCAAAGGTGCAAGGAGTACAATATGAAATATATAAAAACACGGCATCATAAATAGAAGTATAAATGCCTAAGGGGGGAAGGACTAGTAGCGGTCGTAAATTGCACATTTGCCAGGATATTGCACAGGACACGACAGGACAATAATAGTTCGTGAAATCTACAATTAAATGTACGATGGAGAAGCATGAAATCTACGATAAAGAAGCATTATCATGTAAACTGAGCGGTCGTTCAGATTAAACAATCTTCTAGGTGGAGAAGCATTATCCACTGAGAACAACGTTTAATGTCTATGGTTTCCACGCTAGTGCGTGGCTCATTAGTAATCACATAACTATATCTTCAACACTTGTAAACTGAGTGGTCGTTGAGATTAAACAATCTTCTAGCTTGCTGGGCGCAGTAGAGATGACGTTTTAGAGTCGAGAGCACAGCTCAACCAATCAGGAGCAGGGTGGGGCGGTGCTTGGCGGTGCTTGGCGTGGCCATAGTGGGATTCGTAATATCGCAACCCGGAAGTTAGCATTTCCCTGGGAACCCGGAAGTGAGCGTCGCCCTGGGTTCCCTTGACAACAAGCCAACGGGGTTTTCCATTGGATTTTGGATTATTGCAGAAAATAAGCTTTGTGGCAAACACGTTTTATTCAGCAAGATCTTTACCAATGAACACTGCTTTTATGACTTTTGAAGCAGTTCAGTGGGCAATGTTACTGTCTGTGTTTTGGTGCTGTAGACTTATGACAGATTTCTGTTATTCATTTTCAGCGATGCATTATCATTCTAATTTCTGAATTAGGCCTCTATGTTAAAGCTCACCTTGGATTATGGCACAAGGGAGTTACATCAATCCTTTGTATAGGTACAAAAATATCATTCCATGGTATATTACATTAAAAGAAGTGATGCGTTTACCAGATGACCTGAAAGCAAGTAGCCAGATCTTAGCCAGGTTTGAGAAATGCATTGACCTTTTTACATAATGCTGTGTACAGCGGCAACATTGAACCATACTGCAGCAAAATGGGATTCCTTGGGATTGCTTTCTATATCCCATCTGGCATATTGTGATGCAATGAAAGTATTTCACTTTAAACATGATACACCAAATACTTTTGAAACAATTTGATTTACCTTTACATGCACAGTAACAAAGCAGCCCGTTTTCCCTTGCACCCTGTCTCCGTTCTCTTGCACCGTTCTCTTTCACCCTGTCTCCCTGTTCTCTTGCACCCTGTCTCCCTGTTCTCTTTCACCCTGTCACCCTGTTCTCTTTCACCCTGTCTCCCTGTCCCCCTGCACCCTGTCCTCTTTCACCCTGTCTCCCTGTTCTCTTTCACCCCTGTCTCCCTCTCCCCTTGCACCCTGTTCTCTTTCACCCTGTTTCTGTCTTCTTGCACCGTCTCCCTGTTCTCTTACACCCTGTCTCCCTGTCCCCTTGCACCCCGTCTCCCTGTCCCCTTGCACCCCGTCTCCCTGTCCCCTTGCACCCCGTCTCCTTGCACCCCGTCTCCCTGTCCTCTTGCACCCTGTCTCCCTGTTCTTTCACCCTGTCTCCCTGTCCTCTTGCACCCCGTCTCCCTGTTCTCTTTCACCCCGTCTCCCTGTTCTCTTTCACCCCGTCTCCCTCTCCCCTTGCACCCTGTCTTCTTTCACCCTGTCCCTGTTCTCTTACACCCTGTCTCCCTGTCCCCTTGCACCCTGTGTCCGTGTCCGGTATGGGAAAATAATAAGTGATGACTTGAGTACATGCTGGAAGGTTAGATGTCTTCATCACTATTTTCAGCGTCAGACTCCTGCAAGTCTTCCTCAGACTCCATTTCTTCCTCCTCCAGCTGCAGGACACTAGAGTCAACTACGTTGACAACTACGTGCATGTAGGCTGACTGCACCTCCCTCATTTGTCGTTTCAACATGTCTAATTGGCCTTGCAAATTGCAGCGCAGTCCCTCATAAGCCCCCATGGAAAGTCCTGACTGGTAGCCTTGAAAATAAAAAGATTAATCTTTAATTTAGCGACTGAATCAATAGATAAATGTTGTGACAATGTTGTCACATAGAAAAATGATTGCCAGATCACACAATGATTCTTTCACCATTCTATTTAACATAACAGAAAATGTACTCACCTAAAACATTTTTGTTCAAATTATAATTTAACATTATCTTACAGTAATGTTACGGTTGAATCTTCTCCCCTCTCCAAAGAAAGAATCATTTTGTGATTTTCGTTTTAGATTTGTAGAGCATTACTTACCCATTCCTTTCAATTCTTGTAGTCTTCGAGAACATCTGCAAAGAAACTGCCAATGCTGTTGCATCTCTTTCAGCAGAATCCCATCTTCCTCTTTTAGGCGACGGAGGAGCATGACTTTGTCAAAGACCGCCTTCTTTTCTTTTAAAGGCACGTCTGAGTCTATGATGAGAAATGAATACATAGTGTAGGATAAGTATGACTGAATGTTATCAAGAGTAAAAAAAACTATTTAAAAAATACATTACAGAAGTTGAGTGTTAATCCGAATTTAAAAAGGAGAAATTCAGAATATACAGAACCATACCTTTGTCCCATGGCCATAAAGGGCACTCTGCAGCCAGGATGATATCAACTGGACCAACAGCATCTTCAGCAGAGACAAGCCTGTTGTAGAAGTCCATGGCTTGGCTTAATTTCTGTTTGTCCTTCTCAATCTTTGATTGAATGCGCTGCCTTGCCTTATTGCTGTCTGCAATAGATAACACAAAGAGTAACAAATTAGAACAATACATTAATTTATTTCTTATGTTGTTAGCCAATAACATGGGAAATAAATGTATGATCACTGGAGACAACTGTTGTACACAACTCTGTACTAACAAAAAATGACTTCTAACACACCAGTCTGCCGATATTTATCCATTTTTTTCTGCTGGATGCTTAGGGCCAAACCTTCCATGACACGCTGTAACCCAGGAGCATCATCAGGACTGATGTCATTTGGAGCTGTTTGTAAAAACAATCAGAAGTTAATACTGACAAATTCAAATCGGCACACTACATAATATTCTGCTGTAGAGATGCCTACTTGCTGCAGCCCAATCTTTCACATCAGTAACCCACTGCTGGAGTTCCTCTTCAGTCTTCCCCAGTTCCACTTTCAAGGCCTCTACTTCCTGCTCCATTTCTCTTGTCCTTTTCGTTATCTGCAGTGGATATTTGCAGCTTTTATAGTGCATAACAATGACCAAATCTTCATTAAAATTGGGATTAGGAACAAAGAGGTTCTCTGTTCAAATTAACTTTCTTTTTCCGGCATATTAATGACTACAAGAGGGAAATTTGAGAGATAATGTTAGAAATGTCATCTGTCTATAGGAAGAAGCTGTTACCCATTTAATGTAGACTGACCACCAAGGTCTGCCTCTTTTAAATTGCTGGGATTGTACCATCACTTGCCAGCCTCACCTGCTAAGGGCTGGTGGTAGTGCATACATATTATAAATCCATTCTAAACAGCAAGCTTACCTTGACATATCTTTGAGAAAGGTACTTGTGTAGATTACTCTTCTTTCTCAGGTTCCATCCTCGAGCTTGTAATGTTATCATATCTGTGCGTGCTGAAAGAAAATACACCTAATTTTAACTTTTAAAAACTTGGCAACAAAAAGCTTTTGTTTAAGAACACTGTTTATGAGAGGTCACCAAGTTGATTCTTCCAGTAATACATAAAGAGTAAGTTTAATGTTTGAATATTGAAATGATAAACTTACCTGATTTGGTCATGTACTTTGTTGTTAGTCCAACTCGTGACAAAAAAGAATTCACCTGCTCGACCTCCTCCCCAACAGTCATACCTATCGTCATTGGAAACATAAAATAAAACATTTGACAAGTAGAATAAATGGGATCTGCACATTCTTTACTCTGGATTTCACACTTTAGTTGTCATTGTATTGTAGAGGAATACAAATGTTGTATGCGTGTAAAAATCGGATGCATGATAGAGAACTAACCAGCTCCTTCCTGATTGCGCCCACCCCATTGCACCTGTAGTAGAAGAAGAAACCATCACTGGAGCTCTATCGAACACCTACGCAGACATGCTTTATAAAGAATGTAACGGTTTCAGTGAAGCATACCACACACAGGAAATGAGTTGGATATGGCAATAGATGTAGCCTTATTCTATGACTATTATTGTGAATAGATCATTGCAACTGTTTGTAAAAGGATCAAATCTTTTTTTTTTCACATTAGCAGCAGACGAAACGCCATTAACCATTAGTCTGACAGAAGCGGCACTTCATAAGGTCCATCATGTGTGGCACACTTTACAATATTATGCCTTACATTTACCTCACATTTTCCTGAGTGGCCTTTTGCATGCATCACAGACAGGAATGGCTTCATCTGCAGGAGTGGCACCAGATCTGCGAAGGCCTCACATACCTTCTGCAGGTAAGGATAGTATTTGCACATGATGTCAGTGCAGAAAAATTGAATGTTATGGCCCAAAGCCACCTCCTTTTGTAGAAAGAGAGGGTAAGCATACAGTATATCTCTCCTCTGAACATGTTCAAAGCTTTGAACAAAATGCCATGACGACAGACGGCCACCTCCACTCCCTCTTCATCCACCTTTGACCCAGACTTTTTGGCAGTCTCCCTTGCAGCTGTCCACTGGGATTTACCACACACACCTCGACCAGATACCTTTAAAACATCGTCAGACAAGAGGTAGCAATTCAAAAACATGCAAAACAATAATTCTTCAACAACAGGTTTTTTTAAAATGCACATTAATATTGTTTCAAATGTGTCTGAAGCCTAAAATCATTAACATCGTAAAAAAAAACATATCACTTTAATTGGTAGAGAATTGTAATTAGATTGTAATTATTGTTTAAGTTTGTGCATTCAGTTTTCTAGTTTGGTTTTGTGCTCAAACAACTAAAGAGATTATAATTTCTAACATGATATGATTCTGTTACATTAAAATATAATCATGGAAGAATAGCATCACTCACAGGTTTGATTTGATTCCGGATACCCTCCACAAATTCTGCAACCTCCTTGTCTTTTGAAAAAAAGACGCCATCAAAGTAACCTGATTCATCAGTCCTAGAGGAATTTAAACCAGAAATTAGTACAGTTTACACCAGATGTTCAATCCTCCAGTAGTTTATGTAGCTCATTTGATATGACTGTATAATTCATGTTGTGTATGTTGGACAACCTGGCAGCTTTTATTTGTATTTCTTTTACTGGGACTTTACCGGGATTAAATGAATGCAGTTGCCATTACCCTTTAGTCCGATTGAAGCGGTACATCTTGCGGTTTCCATCAACAGAAATTGCTGCAATGTCTTCCATGCAGGCTGGACAAGAGAAATGGTCAACAGCCAACAGCTTTTCCTTTTCATGTCTGCAGTAGGTCCACTCCAGGAAACAACGCTGGAAACTATCACCAGATATTCTTCCTGCCTGTTACATTTTAACAGAATGAAGAGATGTTTTATTATGTTATTAATGCAACAATCCAAAATAGGCACAGCAGAAGTAGAAGGTGTAACACAATTTACCCTCCCAAAGTTGCTGGTGCGATTATCAAGCATTTTCACAAATGCTTGTCGAGATAACCCTGGTGCGCTGACTTTGAATTCCTCAAATGTGTGAAACACATCAGTGGAATAAACAGTCTGAAAATCCACATTGCCGGGCCAGTAACCATTGAACTGAAGGTCTTTTAATCCAGGTGTCCATGATTTGAAGCAGGACTTGCAGGTCACCAAGGGAAGCGAAAGATCATATCGACCTGTTGAAACAAAGCTTTCATTACAATATGGCATTAAACGAGTAATGCAAATAAAAGTCCAGAAAACCACCATAGTCACACGTTTCCATGGTATTGCAAACTCACCATTTATGGTCACAAGAATGATGGCTCGTCCAGCATTTACTGCAATGTCTTTTGTGTCACAATTGCAAAGATTGAGTGGCGAAGCTATGGGTAGAAGACATGCTAAAAAACAACAAAGTGACAATATTCAATAGAATAAAGTATTTAAATCTAAATGAAATAGAAAATATGACAAAGCAGCAAAATTAATTAAAGACATATACCTTGCTCACATATTTGATGTGCTCCACTGCCGTCTTGCACAATAGAACATGTAGGTGGAAGTGCCTTGTAAAAACCTTCTACAACAGAGTCCCTATTGTGCAAAACGTAGTTTTGATGCACAGCCAAATCACAGTCACTGCAGAAAAGGTTTGGGCAGACAGTCTCGACATCTAATCACTGCCCGTTTTGTGTGGCAGTGGTCACAGGACTGATCCAGTGTCCACTCTGCTGATAACATCGACTCCAAAAGGTGTGGCCTGGCATTCTCCCATTTCTCTTCAGACTGTGTTTGCCGCATATCCCAGGTTCGAGTCAACATCTCTCTTGCTTCTGAACAGGCTAAAGGATAATCTTCAAGGCTTTCCTGCAGCAACCGAAGCTGTATGTCTTGAGCAGAGAGTGAAATTAATACCTTAGAAAGTATTGCCAGTTGTTATTGTCAGGTTTATATCACATATAGAAGGCAATGTAAAAATGCCCCATATGAAAAGCAAAGCAATGAAAACATGCAATTTATACGTTTCCTACATAACCACAATAATGTACAGAATGAAGATATGAAATGGTTACCAACGTTAAGACTTACCAAGTGCCTTGTTTGCTTCTTGTAACTGCACTTGTAACGGTGCTGTTGAAAAAAAAAAATCAAAAGAAATATGATGAGGAAAAAAAGAGAAGAAGAAAAAAGATCAAATACATTATACAGGCATTGCCTGTAAATCTGTTTTTTTACCATAGTTTGAAGCATCATCAGGACTGGTGTCCATATGCACTGGACAGGTGTCCTTAGGCTGGGAAGAGGGACCAGCTCCTGTGGGAGAAAAATATGAAACATGTTCAGTCGTAATGATGTAAATTTATATTTAATTGGATTGCCTGGAGAATATCTACAATAAATTGGCCTGCACAAAATCTGGGCAAATTGGGCCCAAATAAAACAATGGAAACTAGACTTTGGCTATTTGAATGCTACTCTGACATGGATTTCTATAATTAAAAATAAAAATAGTATTTTGCATAGAACTCAGCATTTTTAAACAACTTTGTATTCAGCAAAATGTGCAAAAATGGTTTGAATACTTTTTCAAGCAATTCTACCTCTTGAAGATTGTTGAGTCTCAACAATCAGACGTCCGTACTGGTCCCTTTTCCTCCAACGCACAAGCTTCTCACGCTTCTTCCTCTTGGCTTTAGTACCTGCCTCATTTTTCTGAAATTAAAGCATTCATGCTACATTTAACAGCATTGGATTGGTACACATTTAAACTCTGTTGTGTATACCTTCACCCACTGCCAAGCACATTTGATTCAAGAGGTTGTATACTGCTAGATGATGATGATGATGATGATGATGATGATGATGATGATCAGACCAGCAGCCTGTACTACGAAGCAGGATTTGGGCTTAGCGAGCTAAATTCAGGTTTAACCCTGGGTATGTTGAACTTGCTTCGTAGTATAGGCCCCAGATTTAGAGTCATGGCTAAACTAACTTGTTTTGGAATGGCAGCTTTACCTCTGTCTCATCTTGCAAATCAGCCAAGATGTTATCAAGTTCCCCCAGTTCATCGTCAGGCTCTCCGCTATGAGGGGTGTTGGCATCCGGGAGGTGCTCCATCAGGGGGGGAGGGGGTAGCTAGCACGTAGCCCGTGCTAGCCCTAGGTCTCTCGGTGGGATTTTCGAGATCTAGAGAAATCGTATAAAAATGTTTGACAGAGAAATACATTTGGAAAGGAGAGTTACTTTTTGACACCATCAAATAATCTGCACACTATTTCCATTGACGTGTTATGGGTTTGGTTATGGTTCAATGTCCTAGCTAACTTGATGATGCGTTAGCTAACCTGGCTTTCAACATGTGCCCAGCCAGAAATCATCGCTAGCTCTTCTCTAAAATACAAGTATAAAAAAAGTACGATATACTTACGTTACAAAATACTGGATGGTGTAACATATGTGTTCCGACTGATCTTGGTGACACAGTAGGCTGATGCAATTCAGTATCTAAAGAATTCGCGCCAAATGTACCTCAATGCTGACTCCCCCTCAAACACCCATTGGCAAATATCATTCTTGGCGCCTTATTTAAAGCTGCTTCAGCCTGCCTATCTTTGCTGCTTTCTCTGCTAGCTTTGCCACCCACCTCCACCCCAGCTCCTCCTTTTATGTTGTATCTAATTAATCAATCTTATTTTCTGATTGTTATTGATGCTTGCTCTGTTCTGTACCCTGGGGGGTCTCTGCTGCCGCTCTCCTTGTCTTAAACCTCTCCATGTAGGCACATGGAAGGGCAGGGAGGAGTGCTCTCCCTGCCATATAGGCTTTCCACGTAGGCACGTGGAAGGGCAAGGAGGACCCAGAACAGAGCCATACCGCCAAATGTAATATTCTGCAAATGTATATTCTGTAAATGTAATATTCCGCAAATGTAATATTCTGCTTTAGAATAAGATTATTTTGACAAAAGTGGTCCTGACTGAAATGAGGGTCACACTAGCCTCTGTGCCTGTCTGCGGACGAAGGACAGAGTCATGAGCTATGAGCAGAGGCATGTAAGCATGGGGACAGCTCCTCAGGATCGGAATGAGTGCGTTGTTGGTGACATGTGTAGAGTAGATAGTGGGAGGTCAGATGATGGCGAAAAAACAGGCAGGCTTGGCGCTGTACGGGTAAAGAATCTTTTAGATAATACCCGGAGGCGACAACCTGGCGCAGGAGCCAGACACCACAAGGACGAGAGGGGAAGACGGCAACAGCCGGAGGAGAAGAAGACAGCCCTTTTTATAACGTTTTCACTAATGTGTATAAAACTTCCTGGGTCAGGGATAGTTGGTGTGCAGACTTTGTGAACTGACACACACTTTGTTGTTCTGTCAGGGAAACATAGTTGGACCCAGATATCTGTAAAAAGACTCTGCACATTATACTGGTGTTAACAATAAAACTGATTATTTCTTAAAGCTTAACAACTTCTTCTATCGCTTCATTAAAGAACACGCGTGAGTAAGGGTTTCAAGAGAAACTGCTTCTCACAACAGTGTGTGTGTGTGTGTGTGTGTGTGTGTGTGCGCGCGCGCGTGCACGAGAAAGAGCACATGGGATAGGTAAAGTTGGGTTGGGTCCGGCCCACAGAGCTTTTGCTCTGCTATAATCTGGCCCCTGGCTAAATTTAATTGATGACCCCTGCTTTAGAGACTAATTTAAATTTATGTAAACTCTTATTTTGAGGTTCAGTATTCCTACAGTCCCAAACTAGGCTTCTTTCATCTAGTACTACAGCCAGTGTAATTCATAATGAAGTGTGGCATTGTTTTGTTATGTACTAGCCTACAATGAGCAAAAAAATTATACTACTGTACTACAATTTAGCCTGAGGAAACTAGGACATTAACATGGAAGGTCACATTGCTGCACCAATAACACAATTCAACCACGATCCTTCAATAGCTGGGCCGAGTCAAGTGCATTTAGAACATATTCACTTGAATAACTTGTTTTAAAATGAATTGCACTGTAATTGCTGGATAATACTGTTGTGTTATTATATGGAATGAGAAGCGACTTTTATTTTGAATGCCATTTTTCGCGCCTCTTCTCCAGAGGCGCGAAACGACCCCGCCTCTTCTCCAGAGGCGCGAAACGATCCCGCTACCCAGCTCTGAACACTTTTCTTTCTTTTCCGTCAGCATCTCAGAGCCCCGAGCTGATTAGCATTTTTGAGCCTGACGATTAAGGTAAATGATAAATACTTTATTTCGTTTAATTGTCTTTATCAGTATAAGCTTATTCTGTCGACATAATTTGCCTTATTAGTCCACTTTAGTTTTGGTGGTCTTTTCATGTAACGTTTTGGTTTTGTAGAGTCCGCGTGTCTGCACTGGGCGCTTCCATTGTACCATTCTGCACTGTGCGCTGTGGTAGGCCTGTACACCCTCACACTCACCCTCAGCACTACACAGTAACGTTACAATACAGAGTAGTGCCAGATACAATACAAAGTAGTGCCAAAGTAAGGACAAACAAAACGCAAAAAGGACAAATAGCAAACACACAATACAGTAAGTAAGTGTATAACAATAATATAATAATAGAATAGCAGTATAAAGTGGCCCAGTGACAGTGCCTAATGGCTGCTGGCACAAAGGAGTGCCTGGTAACTGTTTTATTGTCATTATATGTAATAGATACCATTGTCAAATCACTTTAAATTCTTTATTTTTAATACAAGCCGGGAGTTATTTTTCCTACATTCAAATCATTGTTTGTCTCTCATTTAAGCATTCCACTTTGCTCCAGCAGCTGAACCTACTGGTCCTTTTCTCACTGTTGTTGCGAATAAATAATAACATATGTATCAGCAGGCTGTAATATCTACACATAGCCACAAAGGAGTAGAAATAAATATACAAGTGTATTAACTGCACCTCAACACTAGGTGGCGGCATACATAATACACTGGGGGCGGGCGCTCAACGCTAGCCATTGTGCGTCATGGAGGCCACGCCTCCTGCCCAGAGACCATCCGGGCGGAAACATCCGGTTAGAATCAGAATCCCCCAGGCAGCGCATCGGGACGGATGCAAAGCGAGGGGGCTCTCCACGCGGCGTGACTTTTACTATACCCCTCCATTGTTACGTAGATATAACTAAAGCTAAACAAATAAAGTGAGTTAAAGCGTTCCTGTTGTCGGCGGCCTTCTTCCTCAATGAACACCTCACACTGTAGTCAACATTAGTTACTATGTTAGTTACTATTAACCAGTGTCTTATAGGTGCTACATTATGGTAGTTTAAGTAAAGTCACTGTGCTGTTTCTGTAACCATGTTTGGCTTTTTTCCCCTTTTGTCTTTAGAGATGCCTGGTAGTCTACTTAAAGAGTGCCCTGGGTGTCACCACAAGATTTTGGTGGCATTTAAAAAGTGCCCCCAGTGTGGGGTACAACAACCCTATAAAAAAAGAATGAAATTTGCCAAGGAAAAAGAGGCGTGGAAAGCAAAAAAAGGAAAATGGCACAATTACCAAAAGGAAGAGGAAAAATCCTTTAAATTTGTAAGTACATCTTGAAATGCTACACCTTGAACACAATTATTTCTCTAAAACCTGGGTGTCAAATGTTTTGTGTTGCACACTAGAGTTTGAATTGCACATGCAACATTGTTGGCAGGTAGACTAGTGAGCTGATCTGAGTTAGTTCAATCAACTAGTAGGTTAGGTTCACAGAGTCAGTTACCATGGTAACTGACTCAGAGTTTGAGTTACCACTCTTTCTGGAACGGAAATCCCAGAGTTTCCCTCATCTCAGGGTCGAAAAACTCAGAGTTTCCACTAAACCCACTTTCTGGAATACACCCCAGGGGCCTGTACTACGAAGCAAGTTCAACAAACCCAGGATCTGTTTTCATTAGCTGGTTTGACTTAACCAAACAATCGCAATCAGGATAAATGGTATCACAACGGTGGTTATCAACTCGTTAAGTAAACCGAGGGTTAAAGAAGCACTATGCAACTCGTTTATCAAAAATAACCTTAACCATGCAGGTTGAGAGTCGTTCTGATCGTTCTACAACACTTCATGTGGCCGTCCCGGCCACTTACGGATGTGACGCAGCGGAAGTATCCAATCGCGCCTCGAAAATGTAGTCAGATTGTAGTTTCACTGCTTTACGGTAGACCTGGGCGGGGGTGCCAAACATGGGTCCGGCTGAATATAAAGAGTCAGTTGCAAGGCAATTCTGGATCAATCGACAAATCCACTATGGATCCATCAAGACCCAAGAGGGGAAGGTCGGAGGAATCGAAGAATAAGAGAAAGGATTATGATAAACAAAGAAACCAGACACGAGTGAACATAGGGCGAGCTTATGCGGAATGGCGTCAACTGAGAGACTCGGAAGAATGCAAAACGGACGCCGACTTGGCTGTCTTGCTGCTGAAATTGTAAGTAGCCTACCCTTGGGTGAACTTCGTTTTTGTAATGTGGTTTGAGAGTCTGTTGAACAATGTGTTTTGCTCGACCGTTTTATTGTGAGCCCTGTATGTGTTTAGCTTGGTTGCTTCATGGCTAGCTTGCTAGCTAGTGAGGGTTTATCCTAGCAGTGACTTGCTACCACACATGTTTGTTTGCGGTCCGAATCCAGGTTCTCGTTGTGTATTACTATTTATTTATCGAAGTGGGGGGTGGGGGGCGTTGTCAATGAGTTTTTACGACAGTGTTGTAGGCCTATTCCGAAGCTGCAGGGGGAGCTCTATAGTGAGAAATGCGAGCCCAATTCCGGCGAAAACCCAGAAACAGCGGAGGAATTAACCGAGTTGCATAGCGCACCTTTAAGCCATTCCCTCCGCTGAGAATATCATTCATATACTCGTCAGGGAAAGCCAAAGCGTTTGTCGGTTTCTAAAAACTCTTGCCTTCCTAAGAGACCCTGCACCTTATCTATACCATGTTCATATGTCCTGTAGTATTAACAACTTTGTTGGAGTTGTATCAAGTACCACGCTGCCACCATTATTATGGTCACATTGGTCAATTTATTTAATTGAAAGTGGAATGACCTTAATGACTTGCACACTCAGTATTTAATGCATTCAAATAATTTTCCCATGTTCACATTTCAGTTGGATAGCCTGTCATGTCTCGGCTTCTTTCCAATACTGATGATTGGGAAGGAATACAGGGGAAGAATTGTTGCTGAATTAAAGTACAGTCTTGACTTTAAGCTGCCCGAGGACTTAGAGGACAAGTTAAAAAAGTCTTATGAGACTATTTTGAGAGGTTAGTATTACTTTAAAAAAAAGATGTAGGCTAGAATTTCACAAGGTTCTCATTAGTGCATGTTGACGAGCAGTGCAGTGTTGTAAAAGCTTAAGTATTTTAATTCTAAACACTCAGCTGGAAAAAGTAAAGCATTTTAGTTGGTTATTTGTCTTCTACTTGTTGCAAATAGGAGAATTTTCTGTAAGGGTAATCTTTGCCAAAAGTGTGTTGGTCTCAGTTTATTGTGGAAGAGCCAACAGAGAGGCCCCCTCCACCTCCTTGGGGCAGGAAGAGGAGACGCCCCAGGCCCCCTCCACCTCCTCCGGGCAGGAAGAGGAGGTGCCCCAGGCCCCCTTCCCCTCCGGGCAGGACGAGGAGGTGCCCCAGGCCCCCTCCACCTTCAGGCAGGAAGAGGAGGTGCCCCAGGCCCCCTTCCCCTCCGGGCAGGACGATGAGGTGCCCCAGGCCCCCTCCACCTCCTCCGGGCAGGAAGAGGAGGTGCCCCAGGCCCCCTTCCCCTCCGGGCAGGACGAGGAGGTGCCCCAGGCCCCCTCCACCTTCAGGCAGGAAAAGGAGGTGCCCCAGGCCCCCTTCCCCTCCGGGCAGGACGAGGAGGTGCCCCAGGCCCCCTCCACCTCCTCCGGACAGGAAGAGGAGGTGCCCCAGGCCCCCTTCCCCTCCAGGCAGGACGAGGAGGTGCCCCAGGCCCCCTCCACCTTCAGGCAGGAAGAGGAGGTGCCCCAGGCCCCCTTCCCCTCCGGGCAGGACGAGGCGGTGCCCCAGGCCCCCTCCACCTTCAGGCAGGACATGGAGACTACTCAAGGAGGTGGTAAGGATGGATATTTTCAATTAGCAATTATTTTATCAGGAAACAAACTCTCCACCACAATTTAAACACATGTACTATTTATTTAGACCTCTTTAGTACTCAGTTAAACCTCTACAGTATTGCTTTTTCAAGAACATGTGATGTTGTTATATCCCAGAGAACAACAATGAGGCTGAGACCCAGAGAGGCATCCCAGCGCTGAGCTGTGAGGAGTGTGAGGACAAGGGGAAGCGAGGAATCTTCCCCTATTCACGAATTATCAAAAAGAGAGGACGGAAAGTAAGTCAGTTAATAATTGTGTGTGAAGGCTTTGTGGTCAGTTTTTATAATTATGATATAATAATAACAATACTTATTATAACATTTACACAAAACTTGACATGAAAAAAGAAAATTCAGGCCTGTATTCAGAAAGCGTCTTAAAATCAACTCATGAATCTGCTGCAAATTTGCTCTTCCACACAAATCTTCATAAATGGGGCAAAAAATCTTGCTTGCAACCAATGGCTAGCACTGCTGTGTGAGGGTGAAGGCAAGCGGGTGCACTGCTTTTTTAACAACATATATGTCGTAATTTATAAAATCAGTATAAGCTATTCACGAAAGCACACCACAGTGCAAAAAGTTCCACCTGTTCTAGTCTGACGGTATAATTGCGAATTAAATCTGATCTATGAAGAACAGTTTAAATTTTATTTTTCAAAAATCATGTTACATCATGTCACAGGGGATCATCATTATATTTGAAAACAGAGAAAAGTGTTTAAAACATTTGACATACACACTCAATAATTTTCAATTATTAACATTCTGATTGCAGTGTCAAAAGTGAGTTTTCATCTTTTTTGATAAAGCCTGATTGCAGCAGTAGCAGTGCATGAGGAGGAGGGTTATTTGCTGGATCCCATTAGACTGCCTTGCAATTTCCCCCCGAAAAATGTTACTTTAGGTGTTAGAGACTCAACTTTCTTTTTCATTCCGACATGTAAAGCATGTGGTCCATTGACCAGCATGTGGTCCATTGACCCTGCACACAGTCATACAGGAGTATCTAGATTGAGTGTTAAATATGCAAGACATAACTAGCATGTTCATTTTCATTGGCTGTCACCTGGGCCATCACACAGAATAGCGGTGGCCCACAGTAAATTTGTGAATAAGCTCAAATTACAGTGCTGTTGATTTTGTGCACGGAACCCTGTTACCGTCAAGTTTTATGTAATCCCCCTTTGTGCTGCTTTTTGTATACTGGCTCCTAACATCCTAAACAAGATGGATCATGATGATATAATATTGTTGAGCAGGCATCAATATTCCCAGTGGATACCCTGAGTAATATACAAATAAATGATAATTGACAGTCCACACTCCTTCTACATTGCTGTGAAAGTAGCTGCCCTCATCTAGCCTGGCAAGCCAGGTCTGGCGCTGCTCCATTGGCAGTGTCGGCGGGATAAGCGGTTGTCTTTCAAGTTCCCTCTGCACGCAATAGGATAGCGCTACAACCAATCAGAGCAACGAAGAAGGTGATGTAGTCATGGCGACGGCTCTGACTACATCATTAATCAAAACTACGAATACATATTTCTTTTCGAGGAAAGACTTCAGTGCCGTTCTTTGTTCTCTTCTCAAAGAAAATGTTAACTTCAAGTCTTGAAGAGTCGCGGCCAAAGTCGAGTCGAAAGACAACCGTTCGCCAGCAGCAGCAGCCATTGTTTACCTCTAACACGGAACCGTCGCAACTCTGTCGTCATGGTAGCCCGGCCTCCGATTCCGCCCCTCACGCTGTGATTGGTCTGACAGATTTTGTGTTTCCAGCATAGAAAGCCGACGGAGCGGTGCTAGACCCACCTGGCTGCCAAATAAATTTGCTGGGGGCGTCTAGATTTCTAGGCTAGCCCTCACCTTTGCAACTGGATCATTCCAACATCCCATTGGCTGTGTGGCTGCCATCTCACAGTCAGTTGTCAGTTTACTGCAATGAGTCTCTTCCTAGATTAATAAACTAATTCAAGATTGTGGGTTATGCCCTTAAGGGAACATAATCTCAATCCAACTCTCTTTACAACAGTGCTGAAGGGAAGCTCTTGCATCTCTGCCATTAAAATAACAACTCCATGTTGGACATACCCAATTCACCTGGCAACAGATTGTAGCATGTGTGTGGTGACAAGCATTTGGGATAGTGCCCTCAAAACAAAGACCAAAGACCAATAATGGCAAAACTGATCCTACATCAGCTCACTCACATGCTGAGAATCTTTTTGAATACTGGCCTTGTCTTTGAACAATACACTTTTCAACAACACAATTGTGGCTTTATCTCTTCTGAAAGCAGGGGGAATAATGTTGGGAAGTAGATTGTAGTTGTTACCTGTTGTTTTCTGAAACAAAAGTGGTGTGTTTTTTTTCCAGGTCCTTATGGAATGGCAACCATGTGGGACATGGTGAGTGATATGTTCTCTTCTGTTAGTCTCTACGTGGGACTTTTTCAAATGGTGGTGGCTTGATAGTGTCGGGTGGCCTTTTTGCAACATTCAGTAAATAAATGTCTTCAGGTTAAGTCGATTTCTTTTACTTGTAATGATTCATCCTTACAACACTTTGAAACTGTTGCTAAGCCAGTGGGTCACCAGTGTGTCAAGTAGCCTACACCAAAGGCACTGTTTTTAAACCCAGTGCTCAAAATGGAAATAGAGCATCATCAATGAATCATGATAAATGTCTAGAACAAGCTCCACATCTATTTTGACGTCAGTTAAAATGTTACTTTGATGCATCTACAATAACATTGAATCATTACATTTAGTCCAGCAGTCCATTGAGCAAACAGCACTACTGGAGACTCCTCACCTTATCACCTTTTCAGACACTAAGATAAAAGCAGAAATAGTCCTTATTGGCCCTCATCACTTCAGTGTGGATAGTACTGTTGCTTATTTAAAATGGTCATCATACCTTAACTTTAACAAGTAAGTTATTACTGTAGATTTCCATGTCCTTTGGACTCAAAGCTTCATTCTGATGTTCATTGTAACGGGCACTTATTTTATTTCTAAAACCAAAGCGCATGAACTAGGTAGGTTGCCATTGCATTGCCAATTCAATATGCGCCACAGACAACAAACAGACCAAAATCTATAAAACAACAATGGTCCAGTTTGTCTTTAAATCATAAAAGGTCATGAATTAAAAGATTAAATTGGGTGAAATAGGTCAAGTTGGATGAGGTACTGTATAAGAATCCATCATGGATCCGTACTTTTCTATGTACTCTGTGGGTGTGGTCACATTCTGTAATTTTCACTTTTTCGTTTAACAGTAAAATAACATGGGAGCCGACGTGGGAGCCAAAGTCAGCCATTGCAGTTACTCGCCATTGCACCTAGTTGACTCTAGTGTCCGGCAGCTGGAGGAGGAGGAAATGGAGTCTGAGGAAGAGACAGGGTGCAAGGGGCCAGGGAGACGGTGCAAGGGGACAGGGAGACTGTGCAAGGGGCCAGGGAGACGGTGCAAGGGGCCAGGGAGACGGTGCAAGGGGACAGGGAGACGGGGTGTAAGAGAACAGGGAGACAGGGTGCAAGAAGACAGGGACAGGGTGAAAGAGAACAGGGTGCAAGGGGAGAGGGAGACAGGGTGAAAGAGAACAGGGAGACAGGGTGAAAGAGAACAGGGAGACAGGGTGAAAGAGAACAGGGAGACAGTGAAAGAGAACAGGGAGACAGGGTGCAAGGGGACAGGGAGACAGGGTGTAAGAGAACAGGGAGACGGTGCAAGAAGACAGAAACAGGGTGAAAGAGAACAGGGTGCAGGGGGACAGGGAGACAGGGTGAAAGAGAACAGGGAGACAGGGTGCAAGGGGACAGGGAGACAGGGTGAAAGAGAACAGGGTGCAAGAGAACGGAGACAGGGTGCAAGGGAAAAACGGGCTGCTTTGTTACTGTGCATGTAAAGGTAAATAAAATTGTTTCAAAAGTATTTGGTGTATCATGTTTAAAGTGAAATACTTTCATTGCATCACAATATGCCAGATGGGATACAGAAAGCAATCCCAAGGAATCCCATTTTGCTGCAGTATGGTTCAATGTTGCCGCTGTACACAGCATTATGTAAAAAGGCCAATGCATTTCTCAAACCTGGCTAAGATCTGGCTACTTGCTTTCAGGTCATCTGGTAAACGCATCACTGCTTTTAATGTAATATACCATGGAATGATATTTTTGTACCTATACAAAGGATTGATGTAACTCCCTTGTGCCATAATCCAAGGTGAGCTTTAACATAGAGGCCTAATTCAGAAATTAGAATGATAATGCATCGCTGAAAATGAATAACAGAAATCTGTCATAAGTCTACAGCACCAAAACACAGGCAGCAACATTGCCCACTGAACTGCTTCAAAAGTCATAAAAGTAGTGTTCATTGGTAAAGATCTTGCTGAATAAAACGTGTGTTTGCCACAAAGCTTATTTTCTGCAATAATCCAAAATCCAATGGAAAACCCCGTTGGCTTGTTGTCAAGGGAACCCAGGGCGACGCTCACTTCCGGGTTCCCAGGGAAATGCTAACTTCCGGGTTCCCAGGGCGACGCTCACTTCCGGGTTGGCCAACATACGTCATCCCTCCACCACTCTATATACTGAACCTTATCACTGCCATTTCCCCATCACTTTATGCTAGGACTATTGAATTATAGACCTATTGAATGGATGAACCACACATTTCAAAGAGACATTTCTTTAATAACTTCATGTTTTGCACTTATTATTGATTAATGCATTTAAGTGAGTTAACAGGCTCATCTTTTAATGAGTAAACCAATATTGGCCTACACATTTCAAATATAACTTTATAAATTACATCAAACAAATGCATTTAGTTTAACAGGCTCTCCTTTTTTTCATATCATTAGTACAACAACCATAATTTATCCTATAGCAGCCTTTTATATTAGATTCATCATATAATAATTATCCGAGCACATTTAATATCAAAAACAGGCTCATTTATTTTTATTGACTCGACAATTTTTGAAATTCGTTTGGTATGGATGTGAGCCCGCGAGATTTAGGCTGAACGTGAGAGGGCAGCTGCAGCTTAATGCCTATGGGTAGAAACGGCAACACCCCCATGTGGACAAAGTATGTACTGCAGATGAAAATAATCTTAAGATTTTGCAGAGGTATTTGGCGACCCAATTAAAATCCTGTGCGACCCAACTGTGGGTCCCGACCCAGGCTTTGGGAAACACTGCGCTAGTGGACCGCGGACCCGCCGTGGCTCATAACCATGTCTTCTATCATGAATAGCATAAGGTATTCATAAGACATGGTTATGTGCAAATAAAGCACACTAGAGTTGCATTTCTGAGTTATTATTAAGAGGACAGGACAATAGTTATGAGCACTAGAGTGAGTTAAAAACAGTCCAATACATATGAAAGTTCATAGCTGCCGCCATTAGGACGCCTATGAGCTGCGGCACAACAGTTATGTTTTTTTTTAAAGTGTAACAACATGTATGCTTTAGTGCTGACTCGGACTCGATGTGGATCAATAGGGACTCGACTTGGACTTGACTCGTATGAATAGTGGACTCGATTCGGACTCGACTCTGATTTTTTTTTAATGACTCCGACTTGACTCGGACTCCGACACTGGAGACTCGAGCCTGGACTCGGACTCGAGGCATAGTGACTCGACTACAACACTGGATCCAGATCGGTTCCGGATAATTTCAGCACCTCGGACAACGGCACAGGGTTGCCAGGTCCTGCAAAAAACGTCCTGCCCACATACTGTTCAAAATCCACTCAAAATGTCCTAGAAGCAGCCCAAATAAAAAGATGTTCCATTTTGGCCAATGTTTTGTGTAGTGGCCGTTTGTCAAACAAACTAAATTAAACTTAAATTAAACAAAGCAAACGACTACTTCTGGCACCCTGAGCAGGTAATGTACGCAGGCGAAATAAACATAATTTCCAGGCAAAAATATCTCTTTGAGGCTGGTTTATTCTTTCCATGTGAGCAAACAATTACATGAATCTCTCGCGCTGGCATCTCTCGCGCTGGTAAAAAACCATGTGCTCACTAACTCAGGTGCTTACAGGTGTCTTCCCACTTCCTACCTATATACCCCTTCCTGTGCATACTACACCCCCCTGGTGTCTCAACTAAACATTACAATAAACAGAAAATAAAGACTAAACACATGAAGCAAAGCAATTAACTAGACGAATAACTAACAAAAGAATATTACCAAAATATAATGACTAATGTGAGCAAAATCATAATAATACACACATTAATTAACACAATTATTACAAACTAGTATAGCTCCAACATTTTGAAAGTAATAATATTAGAGGGAACTTTTTCTTCTATTTTTTTGTTGTTGTAGCAGCGAAATGCATTGTGTGTGTGTGTGTGTGTGTGTGTATGTGTGTGTGTGTCCACTGCCCCACCCCACCCATCATCTGGTGTTTAATAGTTCTGACTGAGTTTTCATAAAGATTATACAATATACATTACACCCCAACTGTTTCTGTGGTGGGTTTTGAAAGTACCCCAGAAAACCGTGACCCGCGTCTTTGAGGTTTACACCCGCACTCCGTTTTCAAAACAGCCCAATTTGGCGAGAAAACCGAAATGCGACGTAATCCAGTGTTCACGATCCGTTTTCAAAACAGCCCAATTACGTTGAAATGCGACGTAATCCAGTGTTCACGACCCGTTTTCAAAACAGCCCAATTTGGCGAGAAAACCGTGAAGCTGGCAACCCTGCCTCACCGTCACTTTCGCCGTACTGGCAGCGATGGGAAGTCTCCAAATAATTCTAATTTATGTATTTTATAACCAGCAATTTATGTATTTTATAACCATGAAATGCCCTTGTTGGTTGTGCTTTCTTCAGGCGCCTCCACAGTGCCACGCGTGGATACTGTCGGTACAACACGCTATTTTACGTTGAAATGCGACGTAATCCAGTGTTCACGCAGACGTACACCGTCAATGTATTCTTTTGGCAACTGGGTTGGTATACCGCCACGCCATGGTCAATGATGATGACAAATCAGCAGAGGTCTTCTCAGTATTTCCACGGTTCCTAGACACACCAGGACTGGTATGGCATCTACATTAATTGAATACTGTATAATGTATTGAATATTGTAAAATGTAGCACAAGGTACCAACTCAGGTTGTCCTCCTTTTCTTCTTCTTTTTCTTTTTCAAACTATAGATAGAGCAAGATTTTAGACTGATGTTTGGTGAGCAGACTGCCAACAAGTTCCTGGAGAGGTGGCCTACCACTTACAAAGCAGGAGTCATTAAGGAAAGCCATGGACTGGTCCCCTCCACAGACCTTCTTGATTTGATGCGCAACGCTGAGAGATCTACTGAAGTTGAAAATGGTAAGTCTTTGAATGTGGAGAAGCATGTTGCTAAATATATTGAGGATGGTGGAAAATTAAGGCATAATGTTAACCTGATACTTGTTGGCCCCTAGGCTGGGACAGTGACATGTCTACCATCATACTGCTGCTACATCTGCTACCACCATCTGCGCAGGGACGAAAGAGGCCAGGGAAGATATCAGCATCTAATGCAGTTGATCACCTCATCAAATTCCTACACTAAAGGTACACTAGACATTTATCAAACCTCATCCCTCCCACCACCACCCACCCCTGCCAACAACACCTCACACTCCAAACACACACCCTCAAACATCACTCCACTACCCACCCACCCCCTGCCAACAACACCACACACCCTCAGACATCACTCCAACCCTCACCACATACCCTCAATCATTCCACTAGCCCCCACCCACACCCAGCCATCAACACCACACCCCCCTCAAACATCATTTTACTATCACACACACATGCACACCCCAACTCTACCCCACCCACACTCCACTACCCCTTTGTCAACACCACCCTACACTCAAACTCCGCCCCCCCAAACACACACACACTGCAGCCGTGCATCCCCTCAAACATCATTGTATCATTTTATCTATCTCATTTCTGTCATCACTCCACTTTCTACGATACACACACACACACACACACCCTCCTACACACCAACGTTATACACCGCATACTACTACAAGCACCTATCCCACACACAGCACTCTTCCCTTTGAATCTTTCTTTCTTCTGGAGAACCTTACAATTTCACTGCATGTGTTTTACGCAGGTAATTCTATGCATGTGACATACAATTCTTGAATCCTTAAATTGTTTAGAGATTGGAGTGATCTCATAATATTGTTCTAATGAATAGTGTTGTTGAATGTGTTTTGTTATAGACGGGAACAAGCATGCAGCAGCATCTGGACAACATCGCTCAAAGCAGTCAGCCCTACCTCCTTGCTCAGGGACCCACAAAAAGCAGCATTCACTCTTTCTTCATTGCCATCGACAAGCATGCACTTCCATGCCAAGCCACCACCTCAGTCGGAGCCCTGGATGAGCTCTTCAAGGCCCACTATGTGTTTGGTACATCTTACAGTCCTGTCTTGAACAACTTTTTCACTTTTCTGCAAACTTCCATTTACAACATTTACGTGGGGAAAACTAAGGAAACGCCAAGAATTGCAGAGTTGCGAGCAAGAATGGTGCGTTAGGCACTCTTGAAATTAAACAATGAGGTGCTTTCTTTGCAGCAATGTCCTTGGTGAAGCAAACAATCTAGTAAAGCACCTCAAAGTAATACATGGACTCTGTACGGGAAGGACTCTCCATCTTCAATGTGGCCAAGTGGGATGCTCACGTTTTTTCAATAGTTTTTCTGGTCTTAGGAAGCATCTGAATAAGTGTTATGTGAATAGTGCATGTGATGTTATTGTTGAAACTGAACCACCACATTGTCAAAGTGTTCTTGATGGTAGTAATGCAAATCCCGCAGAAGAGCCATGTGAGGCTGAGGTTGAGTCAGAGCCAGCATTAACGTCAGAACACCTTGTAAATAGTTGTGCCTCTGTCATTTCAGATTTAAAGGCAGCAGGTGTAGCCCAGTCTACTGTTAATTCTTTTGTGACCTCTATGGAGGATATTGTGCAGGAAATTCATGAGTATGCAAAAGAGTCAGTCATCCAGGGTGTATTTCGTGATCAAAGAGAAACTGAAACATGCAAGAATGTGGAGGGATGTTTTAACCAATTAGAGAATCCATTCACAGCTCTAAATTCAGATTACAAACAATCAAAATTTATGACCAGCAAGTGGGAAACTGTGGAGCCAGTGGAGCTTGTAATTGGCTCAAGATTTTTGTCAAGGCTCAACAAAAAGACAGGAACAAATGACCAAGTAGTAGTTAAAGACAAATTTATGTATATTCCAATTTTATCAACATTAAAATCAATATTTAAAAGTGATCATGCCAGAGAAATGCTCAAAAGCCCAAATATTAGTGATTCAAAACTCAGAGATATTTGTGATGGCTCTTTCTTCAACACTCATCCTCTATTTTCATCAGAGAGACACACTATACAGATCCAAATGTTTTATGACGACTTCGAAGTTGCCAACCCCTTGGGGTCCAAGAAGGGAATTCATAAAATGGGTGGAATCCATTTTACTTTAAGGAATTTCTCACCAAAGTGGAATTCTATTTTGGCCCATATTCATCTTTGTGCCTTGTTTCATGCTCAAGATATAAAACGTTATGGTTTTAGCGCAATTTTAGATCCTATTGTTCGTGATCTTAAACAGTTAGAGAGTAATGGCATTGATATACCATTTTATGGTGGTTGTGTTCGTGGCAGTGTTATACAAGTCACTGGAGATAATTTAGGCCTACATAGTTTGTTTGGTCTGGTTGAGAGTTTCAGTGCAAGGTATTGCTGTAGGTTTTGTTTGGCCGAAAAAGAGGACTTCCAAACTGAATTCTCCGAGGAGGCTCCAAAAATAGTGTTGCGTACCAAAGATGCCCACAGTGCCCACTGTCATGAAATGGCAAATAAGCCTTCTCTTCCTTATGTATTTGGCGTGAAGAGATCATGCTTACTAAATTCACTTACATATTTTCATACAACTGAGAACTACTCAGTTGATGTAATGCATGATCTTTTAGAAGGCGTCGTACAATTTGAATTAAAGCAGCTGTTTTTATATTTGAAAGAACACATTACACTGGCAGAACTGAATTCAAGAATATTAAGTTTTGATTATGGATTCACAGAGAGATGTAATAGGCCAGTGGCTGTGAATTTAAGTACAGTCTAATGATTTGGGACTAAACGCAATTCAGTCATGGTGCTTGCTAAGGAATGTTCCCCTTATATTTGGAGATTTGGTAGCCTCTACAAACCAACACTGGGCCCCTGCTTATTTTGTTATTAGAGATAGTAAACATTGTATTCTCTCCCACGTTATCTCAAGGCCTGTGTGTGTATTTGAAACATTTGATTGTTGAACATCATAAACTGTTTAAGGAGGTATATCCTCAGAAAAAACTTTTACCTAAGCACCATTTCCTAATACATTATCCTCGCTGCATTCAGAAAATAGGACCTGTACTCCATAGCTGGTGCATGCGATATGAAGGCAAACATAATTTTTTCAAGAAACAACTAAAGTCCTTTAAAAATGTCACAAAAACATTGGCCAAAAAGCACCAAAATTATATGGCACACAAGTGGCGATCCTCAACAACCTTTATTCGCTTGGACATTGGTCCAGGAAAAAGTGTCTGTGCGTTCACACCAAAAGCGCACAAAGAGGAATCCTCCTTGTCCACTCCACCTAAGTCGCTTTTGTCGCTTTTGCCCCCCTTCAGAATGTTCGTTCTTGCTTTTTTTTTAATTTAAAGGGCCCGCACGCCACACGCGCTAAACACCACCACGCAACTACTGCTGTAGCACAGCCCATTTACCGACACCGTTGATCACGGAAAGTTACTTGATGGAAAGTTACTTGATAAAGTCATTAAAAACAGAATTACTCCGATTGGCTGGAGAGTGTAGGTTAAAAAGTGTTTATTTACACCATCTTTTACACAAGACGTTGACGCTATGAAGACGCTATGGCCACGTTGCTTGGCAACGCCTGCATACGGGAGATATTAAATAGTCTGCTTGACTTGTAAAAAATAAAAAAAACCTCACGATTTCAACATACATATTTTATTTCATTCTTTCGTAAGTGACCATGGTACTTCGCGGAAGCAAACCGTCCGACGCGAACGCCTCCGCGTCGTCCATTCATTTCTGTTAATGGACACCTCGTCGGGTTACTCCCCAATCTTATTTACGGAAATGATCATCCCAAATAAACACCGATTTTGCCAAATGTAATGTTGTCAAATCATAGAGGACATCATAGAGGTGTTCTGCTACGGCGGCGATCAGCATTTCCAGCGACATCTTGGAACGAATGTTTGGTAGGAACTAAGTTACGCGGGTTGTTTTCTGGGACAGATCTGACCGAGGGACGACGGCAGAACGAGACATCCCCATTGGCTATCGTGGATTTTCCACCTTTCCCTCCTAGTCGCGTCATAGCTCATTTACATAAAGTTGGAGGATTTTTAACTTTTTTTATCCTCCTAAGTCGCCTAGTCCACCCGAGTCCGCCTATTCCTCTTTTCCCTCTTTGTCCGCCTGGCGCCCAATACACAATGAATGACTTCCGGGATCATTTTCCTCTTTGTGCGCTTTTGGTGTGAACGCACAGTTAGTCTTTAAAAATGATTAATGGTGGTTCAGTGATTGCTTTGCAAATGAAAATGTCCAATTGTGATAAGGTTATTAAAGTGACGTGGGCTAAGCACAATGGGTATGTATACCGCCAACACCTGGTCGTTTGTGGTGAAGTTAAATGTGAAATACCTCTGTTTTACCAGATTGAATCAGTTGTGATCATACAGAACAAACCAGTGCTGCTCACCATACCTTTATTTACAGTAGCTTTCCAAGAACATTTCTTTGCTTATGAAGTGACTGGGACTAAGAAAGATTTTGTTGCTTTTCAAGTTGATGATCTGCTTTATCCAAGGCCTTTTAACATACAAATGTCATGTGGAGAGAATGACACCACTATGTACGTTGTCCCATATTTTTATCTCTGAGGAGTTATCAGGAAATAAATGGTGCTACAGTACCTGATGGTGTGTATTGTCTTATATTATAGCAGTTAAAAACATTGCTATTTCATTACAAATAAAATAAAGTAAATATACACTATATAGTGTATTTTAAGAATAGCCTATTTAGAGTGGAAACTACTCTATGTAGTGAAATCATTTTACTCTAACAGTGTAAACAGATCACAGTGTTAATTGTTTTTACACATTTCATTGTTAATTTTGACACAAAATAGAGTAAAATTAACTCTGAAAATCTTACACTGGCTACAGAGTAAATTTTACACTAATTTCGAGTGGGACCAAATGTTATCTGACACAGAGTTAAATTCAACTCTTTAAGAGTAAAATTGACACTATGTTTTTTACTGTGTACTATTGATAGGTAATTACCATTGTATTAGCCTATATAAAGTCAACTCGTTAACGTTACATTTTTGCGCCATGATAGCGTGATAGCGTATAGCTATTCAGCCATTTGTAATTGACTGGTGTTGACGTTAGTGCTACAGGGCTCTCAAGTGTTGAACTGAGTTCAGTGTGAGATTTTGCAGGGGGGGGGGGGGGGGGGGGGTAATGCGGGATCGCGGGCGGACGGGATTTGATTCCTGCCTGCCTGTTCCACTGTTAAATAGCGGCGCAAATTGGTGGGCACTATCTTGGTAATTTCTCTGCTTGAGAAATACGAAGTGGTGTGTGAGCGTGTGATACTTGAATACTTCCTGTACCGTCGAGGGAAAGCGGCGTCCTCACCGGAGCTTTGCTCGTTTTTTTGATTCTCTCTCTCTCTCTCTCTCTCTCTCTCTCTCTCTCTCTCTCTCTCTCTCTCTCTCTCTCTCACACACACACACACACACTCAAATGAGCTTGTATTGTTAAGTAGTTTTGTTTGTGTTTGAGTGTATATATGTTCATATTTAGGTGATATAAATTCCACCTCAGCAGGTTCCTTCTTTATGGCAGGGAGGAGGTGTTACTCTTTCTTTACTCTTAGATGAACTAGGTACATTTCTCTAAATGCAATGTATATTTAAAAAAAAAAAAAAGAATATATATATAAATATGATGTTTTTAAAGTAAAATACATGTTTTAATACACAATTATTGTTTCTTGGTGAATGAGAATGTTAAGGTATTAATCTGAAAGGTAAAACCAGCGTAATTTAACCAAACGGCCTTTGTGCCCTGTCATGTGGCCTTTGTGCCCTTAAAAAAAATGTGAACGCGAAGGCCAAATGGCCTTGCCCCTAAAATGACGAAATTCCAAGCCTGCATCTCGTTACCCGACAGTAAGAGTAATTTGTTCGTCTGCATAATTCTCATTTTGAATATATAATTGAATATATATTTGAACATATAAGACAACTTGATTTTCTGACCTTTTTCCCTTGCATGTTTAACTATACCCGAATATCTCAGGGCTGGCCTTTCCTGCAACACGTTCATGCTTTCTCTAGTGTTACCACTTGACTGGCTGGTCCAGGTCTACTCTGTTGTTGTGGTTACACTCTTCCTCTGGATCCGTCCCTGGGTCTGTGGAATTCGCCAAAGCCCGCAGAGGATCAGTAGCGGGCTCGTCAGCCTCGGCATCATCATGTCTGTTGCTCCTGTCCGGGCCGGTTCTGGTCCTGTGGTGGTCGTTCAGTGCCGGGTACACCTGCACCCAGCTCCTTCTCGTGCTCCTCCCTCGTCTTTGGTTGAGGATCTTTTCTGCAGCGGTTGAGGTGGTACCAGGTGGAACTCCCTTCCACCTCGATGGCTGTTGGTGTCGCATTGGTGACTTTGAATGGTCCTTCTCTCCTGGGCTCGTTCCAGTTTCTCCTGAACCCCTCAGGTAAAACTGGTCATCTGGCTCCACCCCCCTTGGTGGTCGTCCTCCAGCTCTGGAACTGTTTTTCTCCTGGTAGAATATGAGCTTGTGTATGGAAGTTAGTTGTCTGATGTACTTTCTTAATTCTAATGTCCCATTCACTCTTTCCACTATTCCTTGTGACTGGGAATGGTAAACACCTAATCGCTGTTTGATGCGTAACTGCTGCACCACACTATTCAGTTTTCTGAATGAAAGTTGATCCATTGTCTGAGCTAATTTCTAATTGAATTCCAAACCTTGACATGATTTTTCTTGTCAAAAACTGAATTACAATAGTCACACTTTTATCTTTTGATGGGACTGTTTCTACCCATCTGCTGAATCTGTCAATGACTACTAGCATGTACCTTTTACCTTATACACTTTTGATCATATCAACATAGTCCAAGACCTGGGGCCGTATTCACAAAGGATCTTAGCGCTAAAAGTAGCTCCTAACCTAACTTTTTTCACTAAGAGCAATTCACAAAGTATTTTAGGCCTAAAAGTAACACCTAAGTCTAGGAGAGCCTAAAAGTCCTCGAGAGGACTCCTAACTCACTAAGACCTATTCACAAAGAATCGGAAAATGACTGCGAGACGAAATGTTTTGGAGACAATGGAAGACTGAATTGATCAAGAGATATAGGCTAAATCGTGAGGGTATAAAACTTGTTGTGCAATTAGTGCGGGATGCAATAACACCCCCAACTAACAGGAATAACTCGATTAGGAAATAAAATGTTTGGCAACACGATAACAGGGAAAATGCAACTTTGCAATGCCGACGATTTAGGAATATCGCAACCATCAGTCAGCCATAAACCAAACCATCAACGCGCTCTGTAGACCACATATCAATTCAATTAAATTCAAACTTTATTAAGGACACATCTCATGAAAGGTCCATAACACCAACACAACAATAAAATAATAAAAATAGAATTAAAAATACATACAGACACACACACATATACATATATATATATATATATATATATATATATATATATATATATGTGTATATATATATATATATATATATATATATATATATATATGTGTGTGTGTGTGTGTGTTTGTGTATGTATATATTTACATATATGTATGTAGGCTACATATATATATATATATATATATATATATATATATATATATATATATACTGTATATATAAATGTAGCCTACATACATACAGGTATATGTAAATATATACATACACACACACACAAACACACACACACACGATTCCACAATGATCCTATATTTACATACAGGCTAGAAGAGCTGACAGAGCTCAGTTCAAAGTAGGTTAAGGCTGAAATAATACCATTAATATCATCCAACAGTTTATCCGGTTTCCTTTGGACAATCAACAACTACACAGGATCAAAGCCAACTTCATGGCATGCAGGTATGCCGGTGTGATCGGTGCTGTTGACGGGACGCACATACAAATAATTGCGCCATCAAAAGATGAGGACGTGTTCGTCAATAGAAAGAAAGTACATTCCATCAACACGCAGATTGTTTTTGATGCAACTTTTAACATTCTTGATGTGGTTGCAGAGTGGCCTGCAGGGTCTACCCATGATCCGCGTATTTTAATAGAGAGCGGTCTGAGGCGTGAGGCACCGTGTACCAGTTGGGTGTCACTTGCTGGGTGACAGCGGCTATCCCTGCAAGACGTCTTGACACCCTATCTCAGTCCACAACCGGGAGCAGTTAAAGTATAACATGTAAGTGATTACGTAGATTACGCTTAGTCCTATGCGTAAAAAACATCGTATTAGCTCTTTGTCGCCTTTTATTTGTTGAATCCATATTTATTATTGTTTACTGTTTTCCTCTATATATGTTAGGGCACACAAAAATACACGAAATCTTGTGGAGAGAGGATGTGATCACAGTGATCACTGTATGCGTCAATATCCACAACTGGTATGGGCTGTTATTTAAAGTGTTGAATAGTGGAGATATGCTCATTGGATAATAGTTTGCTGCTTTTAATTGCCTCCTTGAATTAATGCAATTTACGTATTTTTATTGTTCGCTTTTTCTCTCTCTCTTTAACGTGCATATAGGCTACAACGTCATTATCGTGGTCTGCACAAACTTGTCATCATGCGTGTATTCTGCTAACTGCACTGTCCATAACTATTTGATAGGGATGTCTAGCCTAGGCTATTTCCTTGTTCTTCGGTGATTCGGTGGGCTGCTCTGAACAATCAATCACCGTACTGACCGCTTCCAAACTCGTGCACGAGAATCGACGTAATCCATAGCAACGGTGCGTCACTCTTAGTTCACTCTTAGTGATGTATCCTTAGTATGAGTAGGTCTCAGAGGCTTTGTGAATAACTTTTAAGAAAAAACTCCTACGTAAAATGATTTAGCGCAAGTTAGGAGCACTCCTAGCGGTAAGATAAAATGCTTTGTGAATACGGCCCCTGATGTCTAAATGGTCCCTCAGGTATGGGAATGTGTCCCAATGGAGTAATGATTGTTTTTCTTACGTTGTTTTCTGCACATACTTCACAATCATTGAGCTGATTATGTAGTACTTCACAATCATTGAGCTGATTATGTAGTATGGTGGAAGTATGGTGACCAAACATCTTGTTTTCTGATAAAAACCTTGTTTTCTGATTTCAAAACCTTCATTACCTCCCCCCTTGCGCCATGGTCAAAACCATGCGCATCTTTAATGAGCAAATGTAACAGCCAGATAGGTGCAACAAAATGTCCATGAGCACGACGCCATGCACCTCTGTCAATGTCTGATTATGATTGTCCAACACCTTGTTTGAGGCTAACTTAGCTAATTAGTTACCTTCTACCTGTATCCCTCCTAAGGTGCTATGCCCTTTAACCTCAACTACAGCCAATCTAGTAGAGAGGGAAATTGCAGCCAGTAAATCATAAACCTAAATTTTGATATGATATGGGTTTACCATCAACCACTTTTAAACCACGCTGTTACCAAATTTAAATCATGCACTATACCAAAAACAAAACGCAAATCCTTATATACCTTAAGGGTTTAAAAAGTTGACATGTCCTAGTTATTGCCACCATTTCCACTGCTAAAGCCGACATGTCTGAGATCTATCCTATCCTCCATCTTTCAACCTAAATGGTTTCTCCTTTGATGGTTCCATCTTCTCGTCACTCTATGATCAAGTGAGTCAACGCTCAGTGACTTGGCCAAGTAATTGTGACTGTGCCTGCCTTAGGTCGTCCCAGGTTTCAAGGTGGGATCTTACCTGTCATAGGCTAACCAGCCTTCCCTACTGGCCTTTTGCAGGATGCCGTGTATGGGGATAAATCCCTAATGATTCTTATGTTCAGCCCATAGGATAGGTGACTGTGGAGGAGTAGAGACAGATTTCTATGACAGCTATCCATGCAGTCCTGTGTATGCTTAATGGAGACACCACACAGTGTTAACGCTGTAGTTATGACGCGGTGGTGGACGAAGCTAACAAATGAAGATTTTCAACACAGCATAACAGCATTAGGCGTTGGCGTTTGCAAGGTAAACCCAAAACTTCCTGATGTCAATAAACAATCTAGCTTGTGCATTAGATCCCTTCCCAACAGATTGCTGAAGTACTTTTCAGTGATAACTTTAACCAGGTTATCGCTCAAAACCTACGTTGTTACTGAATAAAATGTACCTTGTAACTTGCACTCAAAGGTAAATAGTCTCATAAATAGGAGAGATGGCATAAAAATTGTACAACACGGTAAGTATTGTTCTAAAGGAGTTAACAGTAGCTCATTGCCACAAGCTGTAAAATTATTTGCAAGTTGGCCACTGGGGGTAACAACTATCAAACCCACACACACACGGAAGCATGTGTGCAGAAAACTTCCTGGACTACAACATGCAGTGCAGGTTTCTAGCAGTAGGGGAGCTCTTGTCTCCACCTGCTTTAATTTCATTCACATCACAGACACTTTTGTTGGCATGTTCAGACAACATTTGTCTGACCAAAGCAATTTGACAATTTAACAAATAAAACACAAAAAACAAAAACAAAATGAAATCTATTTCAACAAAACACATGGAAAGCAAGATATGGCTCGCCATGACAACAGTGCGGGACTTATACCACGCAGTCCACTCTCCCCCTCTGGGGACACACCTACCGGTAGACCCTGGCAACCCAGAACAAACTTTCTTTCAACTGTTTCAACACCACACTATGGAGGTAAACTAAGCAACCCACTGATGGACTTGTTTAATTGTTACACACGCAACATTGCGTATCAGGTTTTTTACATTGTAATAACTACAACTACCGCGCTCCCGCAGGGTCCTTTTAGGGCGGGTCCCACTTCCTCAGTTTGGTGAGGGGGGAATTTCCTTGAACTCTTACAAGAGTCCCCAGCGCTGGTTGACCCCTGGACTTCTGTGGACGAGCGGTAGAGGAGATAACTTCTGATTTAAATGAATAGTATCCAACCTAACTGAGCTGTTGGTCTGCTAATTGTCCCACAAAACACTAAAACACTTTTACACACAGTTATAAAACAAATACACAGAGAAAACAAATCAACAGAAAACACAAAAACAAATAACAGACATGTGTACTTTCTATGTCCCAACAGATCCTTAACCGTTCTAATGATCACAACGCTTTCTTTATTATGTTTTATTCTAACCCCTCTAAGTCTGTTATCCCCATGGACATACTGAGCTTGTTGTCCCTTTACCACTTTGCACTGTAAGGCGACCTTGTTTGTCTTGAAAGGCACCTTCAAATAAAATGTATTATCATTAGTGCCACGGGGCCATCGCACCGAGCACTGGTCCCTACAGCTAAAGCTGAAGGGACCAGTGCTCGGGGCAAAGCCCAGAGCACTATTGTTATACTGTGGATTTTTTCTTCTTATTAGTGCCACGGGGCCATCGCACCGAGCACTGGTCCCTACAGCTACAGCTGAAGGGTCCCTACAGCCAAAGCTGAAGGGTCCCTACAGCTAAAGCTGAAGGGTCCCTACAGCTAAAGCTGAAGGGACCAGTGGGATTTTTTCTTCTCTTTATTATTAGTGCCACGGGGCGGTTACATGCCGCTATTCCGACATGCCGCTACTTAGACATTGACGTCTAGTGGTCGGAGTGGCGGCATTAATATTATTTTCCAAGCGTCCCACTACTGCGACAATTTTTTTTCCCCATTGTCTGAGTAGCGGCACTTTACTTTTTTCAAACGTCCTGCCATTCCGACATGAGGCCATTAATATTGTCATTATCATTGTACTTTAAATTAATTAATTAATGTGATTATACCCATATGTTCTGGACTTAGCATACACGCAGCTTATGCATGGGTGTTAGTGATGGGTCGTTCGCGAACGAACTAGTTCGAACGAACGACTCTTTAAAGTGAACGAACTGACCTAGTTCGCCACCGTCGTTCGCGTCGTTCGTCTCGTTCGTCTCGTTCGCTGAGTCTCTCTGACGCGCTGATTCGCGGCGCCGCTGATTCGCGAGTCGTGACTCGTTCGCTGACTGATTGACTCGAGGACTGAGACGTCACTCACGACTCGTCATCACGAGAGCCAGCCAATGTATGTTGTTTGTCTGTCTGTGACAGTCTAGGACGCTTTCGAATGGTTGACACATTAACAATACCACTTTCACATTTGAATATTGCCTTTTACATTTACATATCAGTGAAATGGTAAATACATGCTGTCTTTGTATTTTCTGTGTCATGCCAGATTAATAAAATATTTGAATGTCTCGTCAATCTGTCTTCGTTCGTTTCATGCTTCCTTCTCACGCACGCAACCCGGCCGGGACCCGCAATATAAAATATGCCCAGAATAAACACAACTGTACATCATTAACTTTAAAACTCATCATTGCTAAATCAAGTCTATTATCTTGCTGATATACATCCAATAATCTACTACGCCCCCCCCCCCCCCCACACACACACACACACACACACACACACACATCGCGCTGCGTTTGGTGTGTCTAACTTTACCAAGTCTATTATCTTGCTGATATATTAAACATCCAATAATCTACTACGCCCCCCCCCCCCCCCCCCCACACACACACACACACACACACACACACATCGCGCTGCGTTTGGTTTGTCTAACGTTACGTTGAATTGGGGGAACGGGGCATTTTGATCCTGACATGTCATTATGCATACATTAAATAAATCTGTTGAACTCAAATGAAATACATATGTTAACATATTCAACCAGACACAATGTTGTATTTGCTATTAACACATTTATTAACGCCATCAAGCACCATTGCACGATTGTGAATCGTGATTTCATGATTAGTTAGTAAATGAGAAGAACGAGGGAGTCCGAGACCGACTCAGCTGCATTCGTGATTCGTTTGAATGTTGTGTGAACGAGGAGGAGCCGAGTCTGAGCCGAGTCGTTCGTGATTCGCAAACGAGGGAGGAGCTAAGTGAACGACTGAACGACTGAACGAGTCAGAATGATTCAGCGCTACCGGAAACACGAACGAACGAACGAACGAACGAACGACTCTTCATGGCGAACTGAACGACGCGAACTAGTTCGCGCAAACGAACGAGGAAATCCACCAAAAGAGCCAATCATCCAACTTCGAGGCTGCCCCTAGTTGGTAATATATAGGACTAGCCTATCCATATCAAATCCAAAAGCAACAATCTTCATAACAAAATCAGAGTATCCTTTTCAAAAAATATTATTTCGCCGTTCTTAAATTAGGCTTCCACAGCGCAAAAAAGGTAGGCCTACACCTTCAAACTTTGTTCAATCAACTTAAAGTCTGATTAAACTTCATTCAAAGGCAGTCCATAATTCTAATTAAATTGATTTCTAATGAACAAGTCCAAATTTCAGGTCCTAGAGCTTTATTCGTGCTTCTTCTTATATATTTTTAAGTAGACTGCTGGCCTGCACGCACAGAGTTTGTTTGATGCATGGAGTTTCAACCTTTTCCCCCTGAGAGCTGAATAAAAATGAGGAGAGCTCCCTGTCTTTTACATAATGTGTAGGCCTAACATTTATTCACATGGCCGGTTCAAAATCACCTAGTTTTTGACTGAAATGTGTGCCGATATCAATTATTGTGAAAAACATTGTTTGGAGTAGAGGTCTGCACTCGCGATGCAAATGGAAGCTCATTGCGGATGCGGGCGGGATGATAGAGGTAGGCCTACATTTATTCTATATTAATAACTATTAATATTATTCTATTGCACTTTCTATGAAAAGTAGGCCTAATTGTCATATTAATAACTATTATTATTATTCTATTGCACTTTCTATGAAAAGTAGGCCTAATTGTCGTAATAGCGGTACCAAATTGTAGTAGGCCTAATTGTCGTAATAGCGGTACCAAATTGTCGTAATAGCGGTACCAAAAAAGATCGGATTAGGGGCATGTCTAAATAGAGGCATGTCGTAATGACGGGATGTCGTAATGGAGGGTTGTCGTAATAACGGGCTGTCGTAATAAAGGGCGGACCCCCCACGGGGCCATCGCACCAAGCACTGGTCCCTACAGCTAAAGCTGAAGGGACCACTATTGTTATTGTGTGGATTTTTTCTTCTCTTTATTAGTGCCACGGGGCCATCGCACCGAGCACTATTGTTATACTGTGGATTTTTTCTTATTGAGTGTGCCTGAAAGCACACTATATACTATCCACCGGGCTTATTATTATTGAGTGTGCCTGAAAGCACACTATATACTATCCACCGGGCTTATTATTGAGTGTGCCTGAAAGCACACTATATACTATCCACCGGGCTTATTATTATTAGTGTGAATGCTGGAGCATTCACACTCTAGATATCGAAATCTTTATTAGTGTGAATGCTGGAGCATTCACACTCTAGATATCGAAATCTTTATTATTAGTGTGAATGCTGGAGCATTCACACTCTAGATATCGAAATCTTTATTATTTTTATTTTTATTCTTCTTCCGACCGTTTTTTGGCACTCTTCTCCTTCTTCATACTTTCAGCTACAGAAACCATTCAAATATCAAAATGTTCAGATTTATTACGACATTATGGCTATCTATTCAGATTTTTCATATTCATTCAACTTTTCAAATTATTCTACTTTTTCCACCTTTATTTTTCCAATACAAATCAATCAAATCAGCCTCTTATTCTTCACATTCTTTACGTCGTAACTAATTCAAATTTCAACCTTTTCCCATCGTTCAAACAATTAAACAAATCTAGACTATCGACTATCGACTATTTAGCCGTGTTCACGAAATTTCAATAGCTGTTATACTTTTTTCTGTATCGCAGTTTTAGTTTCAAATCGTCATATTCTACCATTCGTCCCATTGTAACCGGCGGACCTTCCACTGTTTACTTCCACTGCTTTACGTCGTAACTAATTCAATTTAATAATTTCAACCGTTTCCCATTGTTCAAACAATTAAACAAATCTAGAGATTTGTATCTATCTAGCTGTGTTCACGAAATTTCGATAGCTGTTATACTTTTTTCTGTATCGCAGTTTTAGTTTCAAATCGTCATATTCTACCATTCGTCCCATTGTAACCGGCGGACCTTCCACTGTTTCAGACGTCGTAACTAATTCATTCACTTTTCAACCGTTAACCTTCATTCAATAATAACGATATCCAAACAAAATTTCGATAGCATTTATATTTATTCAGAATCACAGTTTACACATCGATTACACATTGATCTATGACTGTTACACATCGTAGGCCTAACTAAATCAATTCTCAATCGTTTACCTTCGTTCAAAAAATGTCACAAATCTACAGACTTGTATATCCCATAATATCCAATCAAAAGGGGTCCACCGATCAAAAGAATCAATGGGTTTCATTAAATGAATCCGAGTTGTGAATAATATCATGTGAAGTCCGTATGCTGGCTGTCGTAAATCTTCCGCTGCCGTACAACGACGCTCACGTTCGAGCGTCATGGCGTCACCGCGGACCTACGGCCGGCGGGATGCCCGCAATAGTAATGTAGTGTATTTTCTGATATACATTTACAGGATATTCTACTTCTTTCTTTTATTCATTGTATTTCACTCATTCTTTATATGTAGAATACTGCTGTGTCATGGGATAACATTCCTGTGTCTCCTAGTAAGCTATTAGGGGTAATCCTGAGGGCCTGCTCAGGGTCAGCAAGATGCCCTGATGACCCCAGGCTGCTGAAATAACAACAAGATGCCCTGATGAACTCAGACTGTGTTTCCGTATGTGGTTTACGATAGGAAGTTGTTGTGTTGTAAAAGTTAGACAGTCTAGGTATGTTGTTTCAGCTTGCAGGACTGTCACGCATGGTATGGCTTAGAGAGGGCTATAAGAAGTGTGTGCATTAGAGAGGAGAGAGAGTTTTTCGGACCCCTTTGGGGGATTCGGACTCAGATTGGGAGAAGATTCGGCCACCATTCAGATGCATTGAATGTCATCCCGCTTGTGTTCTCTTTTAAATAAAAAGTTATTTACTCAGACACTTTTGGGAGCGGACCTCCATCATTTCATCATCCACAAACCAGTATTCTGGCAGCCGAGAAGAATATACTACATTATTGGCGTCACGAACAGGATTGGCTGAATGCGCAAAATCGTTGACCAGAGACCAACTCGATGCAGTTTAAACCCAGAAGAAGTGCGCACAAAAATAGGTGAGTTCACGTTCACCTAACTTCTGGTTTTTATACTGTGTCCAGGTGTTTTCTGTCATGCGGTGGGTCCGCAACTAAAAAGAGTCTCTGCGGAGAAGAAATAGGCTGGTGGATGATGGATGAGAGAGTTCCGTTATAAATTTACTAAAAATATACTTAGAGAAACAAAATGAAATTAAAGAAACAAAATAAAATTA
>JAOPHQ010005758.1:105000-110090 GCA_030340625.1 Merluccius polli | reverse complement strand
GAAAGCTGTAAAGCCCTGAGAGAATGGAGGCTGAAACCTGTTTCTCCAAGATAACGGAGATTGGCCTATGAAAATGCATCCATCACGAGGCCACTAAGCCACAGCCTGCTTTTGTGTGGCCGTGTAGCCCCCCCCACCCCCCTGCTGTCAACTGACAGCGAGTGGTGAGTGGATGGGGTTGGGGGTGGTGGTGGTGGTGGACGGTGGGGGGGTGTGTGTGTGCGGGTCGTTGCAATATTCTAGGAGATGGAGCCAGGGGTTATGGGAGGAGAAAGGAAGGGGGGGGCGGGGGGGGGGGGCGAGGGGTGAGGGTGGGTAAGGTCGCACCGGCCCGCTTGGCGTGGACAAGTGAAGGCGGGGGAGAGAGAGGGAGAGAGAGAGAGAGAGAAAGGCAAGGGGAGGGGAGGGGGAGGGGAGGGGGGGGGCGGTCTCCATTGCTTATTCAACAGGGGAGCAGATCTCTCAGAAGATAGAGGCCCACCAATCTTTTGAATAGGGTGTAAGGGGGAGGGTGGGGGGGGGGCTGGGGGGGAGTAAAGCTACAGCTATCATACAGAGACTTTTCTCATTTTGCCAGTGAGTGCCTGGCTGAGGGTTGTGTGACACAGGTGTCTGCATTAGCGGGGAGAGGGGAGGTGGAGGTGGAGGTAGTGACAATGGAGAAACCAGGCGGCGGAGAGCGAGAGAGAGCGAGAGAGAGAGAGCTGCTGTGCTTCTGTGTTCAAAGAGGTTAAAAGCTTTGGTGTGCATCTCGCCTCACGTTGTTTTCCGGGGCGTATATTCAGAGCGGTACACCGGTACAGCCCTTATTAGCAACCCCCTATCGTTATCATCCGCCATTTAAATGAAAGTACTTTACACCGAATATACCCCAGCGCGCTCTTCAAAAATAATTAGATTACATTTATTTCAATTGAGCCAAAAAAACAACAAAAGAAAATGACTTTCTCTCTCTGTTTTTTTTTTTACATTTTTTTTACTTCGGTTACTGTAAGCTTTGAAACGATATCTACTTCCCACTGTGTAACTTATGTCTTATCATCAAGGCAAACTATTTTAGTCCGTCTCAGTCTCGTCTTTTTTTTTTTTTTTTTTGCCGCTTTCCCCTCCACCGTTGCAGCAGCAGCAGCAGCGATGAGCCTGTCATCCGTGGCGCATCTCAAACGTCTTCCCACATCAAAGATCAATGCCATCGGCGGGGCGGCGGCGCGGGAGTGCAGGAGCAGGAAGCGGGGCTTCGTATCACCTGCTGCGCCCCGCCAGAATCTCCCACCGAAACATTCCCTCTCTTCTCCATGTCACCGCGTGTTCATATCCCCCCTCGGAAAAATAGGGCTGACGCAGACACACAGAGAGCACAGAGTGGAGACACGGAGTGAGATGGGTGATGGGTGATGGAAAGGGCGGGGGGGATAAGCAAGACTAGAGGGAAAGAGTGAGATTCAGAGACAGCGAGAGAGAGAGAGAGAGAGAGAGAGAGCAAGGAACTACTGTAGATGGAGTGAGAGAAATAGGACAGTGAGTGAGTGAGTGGTGGAGGACATACTTTCTGTGCCTCCTGCTCATCGGAGGTGGCGTGTTGACGAATGGCGCGCCGGCGTCCCTCACCTTCAACTTTTATTTTTTTTTTCACCTTCCCCCGCCAGCTCCTAGCCTCGCCTTTTGAGGCCCCCTCGGGCTTTTTTAATTTCCAAAAGGGACCTCGGCGGCGTATAGCTGAGTCTGTGTCCGTCCCGGGGAGACAGATGTACCGTGGGCTCTCTCTCTTAAAGCACGGCGTTAATGTATACATTATTCATATCACTTCACAAAAGGTGCTCATTAAATTTAACACGGCCGACGGCGGCCGAGGCGGCCGGCCGTATATATTGGAAGTGTTCCACACATCACAGACCGTCACAATGGATCGACGGAGGAGAGTGGCATGGAGGCGGTTGTGTGTGTGTGTGTGTGTGTGTGGGGGGGGGGGGGTGGCGTGGGGTGGGGGGGGGGGTGTCTTCGGGGAGGTTTGATTTGAAGACGGCTTTTGATTTAGGTCTGGAGTTATTTGCATCCGGCCTCACCCATCGCTCCTCCCCCGTCCGTCCTGTTTGAGTCCCCCCCCTGTCTTGTTCCTCTGTCGCACATGGCCCCTGCCGAACTGTAGATTAAAGTGTCACACGTTACGGCGGTGCACATGTGTGTGTGTGTGTGTGTGTGTGTGCGGATATGAATCTTTGCAATATGTAAAACAATGTGTTGGTAAACGGCGAGATTCATGTTAAACACCGGGGTCTTTTATGGCTCGGGAGGAATAACGCCATCCAGTGTGTTGCTCCTTTTTTGTGTCATTTTACCATGTACATATTCAGCGAAATAAATCAAATTAATTATTAACATTGGGGACCGAGAAGAACAGAAGTGAAAGACTCGAAGAATTCAAAGAGCAAGTAAAATTATAATATGAAAAAAAATGCAGTTGCTCCGAAAGAAAGGCAAAATCCTGGAGAGCATCAGATACAGAACCGCCTGAGTGTCACTTTGAACACAAACAAGCGACTAGACAGCGCCGCGGCGAGGTGTTATATTTGTTTCTCTGTGTCTTTGGGCAGGGGTGTCTCGGGCGAAGCATTCATCCCTTAATAATACAACATTTAACCCTCCTGTATGGGCCATAAAGGGCTTTGGCTGGGGCTAACAAAAGCTCAGCGCTGGGAGCCATAAGCGCACACCCACACAGGGAAATGAGCTGTCATTACAGGAGCAGAGAAACGCATGGTCCACGCCACACGTCTCTCTCCGAGAGATGCCTTCCCTGCGCATGTGCGCCCGTCTCTCCAGCTACCCCCGAGGTCCTCTTCCACTCATAAATACATAATCACCCTCACGCCCACCACTATGATGATTTCTGTTTTCTTCAGCTGTCAGAAATGACCTGAATTACCCATCACTGTTTGACCCAAATGCAGCCGTCAGATATGGTAATCTCGGCTTACATAACCCGTTCATAACCCCCCTCCCCCTTGTTTTTTTTTTTCACACTGATTTAGTGTACACACACGCAGGGCTTAAATAGTCCCCTAAAATAGCACCTGTCACCGACGGGAGACAACAACAACAAATAAAACGGGAAAAAGAATGCGACGAGATGTTTTGCGTTCAGAAATTGAACCCTGACTTTGACACGCCGCCGTGGGAGACGCCCACCGTTCACACGCCGTCGCCGTTTAATGTTTAGCAATACAGAAAAAATACGAGAAAACAAGAGAGAAAAGTGATGTCCCATGAAAGGTGTGACCCGAACCTATCCGATATTTAGACAGCGCAGAGCGGAGAACATGCTAAATGCTATTTTGACAATTCCTCTTTATTTTTATGTTTTCAGAGAAAGTCACAACGGGGATAATTAAATATAAATGTATGTCAACGTGCGGGAGGGCAATGCTCTGACATGATTTTTAACAGCCTGTATATTTTTGTACCCGCTAATGGTTCTCCTACGTGCGTATTGTCGTTGCTATATATCGCCATATCACCACCGACTTAGTTATTTCCAAAATCGGGACTTTACTTTAAACCGCAAAAACTTGCTTTTAGACGCGGATGCGGCGTTTTCCCTTGATGGTTCGGTCACAAAGACGATTCGTGTGTGGTCTTCGGGCCCTTCATCCTTCAAGCCCTCCCTCTTTCAAGTCAAGTATGTTTGACATTTTTTTGTGCTGGAACACGTGTACGTTGGTACGAGGCGGCTGGAGCAGACCTCTCCTCCCAGCCGATGGGAACAGCTAAGCTCACTTTGGGATTTGTAGACACTATCCTAAGGCCATTAATGTCTCCAGACAGGAGTAGGCCATCGGCTGATATGGATGCTAGCCATGAGACTACTATATATAATACATATATATATCTATACTATGCCAGCATTAAGTGTCTTGTACAGTCCAAATAGGTTCATGTTACATTCCATCGCCGGCGGTTATTTGCAGTACATTTATGCTGTTTGCGTAGTGTAACGAACGGATAATTTGCTAAAAACATAACTTGTTTAAGTCCATTACATTATCCCGTTCTAATATCTCGTATCTGCTTGTAATTAGACACAGAGATTTATCAGCTCATCAAGACCCGTTTTTGTAATTTTTTTTTTTTTTTAAATATTTTCCTTCTGTAAGCACTGCAGCAACAAGTATATAGCGAGAAATGTGTTTTTTTTCTTGTTTTATTATTTTTTTTCTCTCTCGCAATCTTATCTCATTAGCTGTAATTATAACAGATATGATGCCATGTTATTGTGGTGAGCCAACATATCCCCCAGCTAAGACATCCTTCCCTCGGCCCCGGCTCCCGTTTCCCCGTATCGCCGGGTAGGATTCTCTTCGCTGTCTTTCCTTTGCATAAACAGTGCCTGCAGTCATAGTCTGCTCTGATCAAAGGGACATATCTATCCAGGAGCAATCAGGTTGCGGTGCTAGCCTGTGCCGCTGACAACTCCGCGGTCTTTGATCAGGAAGACATCATCTTCGGCAGCCTGCCTCGCCTGCCCGGGTGCCTTTGTCTGGGGCCAGGAAATAAGGGAAGTGATAGCTCCCTATTGGTTCTCCCCTTCGCCGTTACGCCTTTTGGCAGGCGAGATGAAAGCTAGCCCAATTATAAGTGAAAATACCCTCAATGAACTGAGCTGAGCCGAGCTTCCGGGGTGCGGCTACAACCCTAACCCCTCCCTCCCCCCGTCCCCCCCCCCCGTTGCATGATGGTACAAAGATATTGTCAATTTCTGCGCTTCTTCTTCTTCTTCTCGTCGTTCTTTCTCCTTCTGCGAGCGAAATGAGACTTGGGTTTGAGATAGCGTGGCTGCGGGTGCAATTGAGGTCACGTCCAGAAGCATAGCGAAAGCTCCCCCTTCTCTTCCCAATTTGGTAACAGCAGCTCTAATAACACGGCGCTGTCGGCGGGGAGAAACCTAAGTAAACGCCTGGACCTACTCATTCACACCTCTGTCTCCCCCCCCCCCCCCCCCCGCCTCCCCACCCCCAACCCCTCCCTCCCTCCCTCCCTTCCTTTGAAACGCAGTGACTGGGGTGGCTGAAATGATTTTTCTTTTCATTGGGCCT
>JAOPHQ010005758.1:95000-102500 GCA_030340625.1 Merluccius polli | reverse complement strand
AGTTGGCCGAGCAGAAGCGTTGTGTTGTTTTTCGTATACATACTGCAACGACCCGACGCCGGTAAACTAGTAAATATGCTGACGGTAGGATCTAATATAAGCGTGAGCAGCTGGGGTGAAAAAAATAATAATAATAAAAAAATACGCACGCGGTGAAAATGTGTGCACACAACTGGGACGGCGCGGTCTCTCCTACCGTGAACGAGCAGCTGTGGTGTTTTCCGTATTGGTTGTAATCTTTGTTGTTGTTGTTGTTGTTGCTTTTTTTTTTTTAAAGACATTACGAAATGCAGAGTGGAAACATAACATACACGCGAGAGGTTCGGTGTTTAATGTCTCGGAAACCGGGAGATACCGCTGTTTTTTTTGGCCGATAAAAAAACGACTGAGATAAGTTAATAAAGGACGAGGAGAAGAAGAAAGTAAAGATGTGTGACAGCAACGCGTGAGATATCCCACGCCGTAGCCGTCGGAGGCCATTCTGGCGCCGTGTGGGTTTTTTTCTAAATGATACGCAAACTAACGTAACTTTGTGTTCATATAATGACGAGGAATAATACAGTATAACGCAAATACGTATGATTAAATCGTGCCCCCCCCCCCCCCCTAAACAAACCTCTGATACCTAACTCGGCGCCGCAACGTGTCAGCGGCGCGCTGTGCCGTACTGTATATTTTCTCTCTGAGCGGGGAAAAAAATTGCACGCTGCTGCTTTGCGGCGCGAGTTTTAAGGCCTCCCCCCCCCGATGCGAGGGGCTTTTATTTAGATGCGAATAGCGGAAGAAGAAAAATAATAATTCCCAGTCAATTAAGCGCCATTGATAATACTCACCACTGGCTGCTAGTGTGTGTGAGAGAGCGGCTAGGATAATGCACATCCCCGGCTCATTCATGGGGGGGATTTCCTCCGCTGTGGCGGAGAGAAATGTACTGATCCCACCCACCCGCCCCGCTAGCCCCTCCGTCTCCGCCGCTGGGGCCTCGGCGAGATTTAAATAAGCCCAAAGATTACTTGAGGGCCTTTAAATGCAAATTTGGGCAAATGTGCAAAGCCCCTCCTGTAAACCTCAGCCTTATCGTTTGCCTCCCAGATTATGGTCTGTCTGGGATGGGATGCTGGCTACAGACCAACCCCCCCCCCCCCCCCCATGCTAGGGTTGGAGGCCAGGGGCCACTCTAGAGAGAGAGAGAGAGTTACACTTGGATGGATGGAGGATGGAGAGGGTGAGGGTGAGGGGGGGGGGGGGGGGGAGGGGTCTGCCATGGGTACGTGTGCCACGGTCAGCCATAGCCGTGGCTTTGTCTGTTATAAAGAGTTGAGTCTTGGGGATGTGAGTGTGTTTATGCATGTGTGTGTGTGTGAGTGTGTGTGTGTGTGTGTGTGTGAGAGAGAGAGAGGGAGAGAGAGACCAACACGCACGCACGTGTTTGGTGCATTTTTTTCCCATACACTTGCTTCTGTTGCGCGTCAACAACTGTTATATCACCGGGGTCGCGCGAGCTTCATGCAAACGAACAGCCAAACAGACGAACACATCGAGAAGCCGCTATCCGTCCATTACCTTTACATATTGTGCACACGGGCGGCGGCGGCGGCGGCGGTAGAGATAGCAGCGGCTGACCTACACTCTCTCTGAACTCCCCTCTCGTTGGAGGATAACAGATGTTTGAGGCCGCTTTGATATTTTGGCTCTGATGGAAATCCAAGGCCTCTAAGCAAGACTATTTATGGTGCGCAACATAAAAGGGTCCCGGCTTGTGGATGCTTTTATATTTGATTGGCATCCACTTCATTACTTAATGATTTCAAAAGGCTGTTATGGGGACTGAGGGCGAGCCAACCCGAGCCCATGACCCAGCGAAGTCAATGTGCTCAGCAGACAGCGGCGCGGCTGCAAACAGCTGCGCCGCTTACATCGGGGAGGCATGCATGCGCGGGACAAGGGAGACTTCCCCTGCATCCACTGAAACGTACACCGCGTCGCCACGGCGAAACAACAAACGCCGTTCGCCGAAACAGATTGTATTTTTTTTTAAAAGACATGTTGTTCTTCGCGTCGCTGACTCGCTCAAATATATTTAGACGGTATTTGAGTGGAAGTGTGTGTGTGTGTGTGTGGGGGGGGGGGTGTGGGGGGGTGTGGAGTTGGGTGGGGGGGGTGGTTGGTGGTGGTGCGTGTTTTATTTACTGAGCCGTCCCAGATGTTTCCCGCTTTGATGTGAGCGTTCGGGAACCGGAACTACCTGGTCATGCTCCAACTGCACAACCTCCCGGGCCTCCGACGCCACACCGCCGCGTCTGGGAAGCATTTAGTTCATCAAAAGACGGTTACCAGTGCAACGCCGCGCAGAAACACACTTTGCGTACGTCGCGCACACACCACATTTACATCCACACTCTCCACACTCTCTCTCTCTCTCTCTCTCTCTCTCTCTCTCTCTCTCTCTCTCTCTCTCTATATATATATATATATATATATGGACACACCGGCACATAACTTGTATAATATCATTTAGTCAGAGACGGCCGTTTGTTTTGGGGGTTATTTCAAAGAGTGCATAGCGGCGATCACGGCCACAGGAAGCCACTTTGATCATCAGGTGACATCAAACGCGAAGCCGCCGCCCTTGACTTTGCCGTGACGCATCGCTACTGTACTGTCTGTACTGTCTGTACTGGACACGGGTTTGGATTCAACCTTCGCGGCAAGGTGGCGAGCGTCCGAGACGGGACTCGCGCGCGGCGTGCGCACAGCTGGTGTCAGCGCAGGCCCCGCGCTGTCAAAGCGCCGGCGATCCCGGGGTCAAGGTCACCGGGGGAGAGGAGGAGGGGCAGGTGAAGCGGGATGGGGGGGGGGGGGGGGGTGGGTGGGAAGGGGGGATAGGCCAACAGTGTCCCTCAGTTGATGCTGCGGTCGACTGCTTCCTCCGACGCTTCCTTGTCGCTCTGCATTCCCCCCCCCTACCGCACACACACACACACACACACACACACACAAACACACGCACACACACACACAGGCTTGGTATGTTTCCACCCCCCCTCCCCCCCCCCCCCCCCCCCCCCCCCCCCTCCTGTCATACAACTGCCCCCACTCCTCCTTGCCTTTCAACCCCACCCGCCCACACCGCACACCCCCCCACACACACACACACACACACACACACACACACACACACACACACACACATCCACGTCCCGGCAGCGGGGAAAGACGTGGGTGAGGTGGAGGACATGAGGAGCCCACCTGAGAGCGGGAACAGATGTCACATGCCTCGCACGCCACATGCTTCGGGGGGGTGTCTGCGGCGCGTGTTTCTTTGCCGCCGTGACAGGCGGCGTGTCGCGCATGAACGGTAAAAAGCCGCGCTTCCGCTCCCCCGTCGGAAGTAAAAAACGCAACGGGGGCGCCGCTGACGGGGGGACAGGGGAGGGTGGAGAGGAAAGGGGTTAGGGGTGTGTGTGTGTGTGGGGGGGGGGGGGGGGCAGCAAGTGGGACAGGCCACCACCACCAGGAAAACAGAGGAGAATGAAGACAAGTGTTTGAAGAAGACTGGTTCCGGTTCCGGTCGTCTCGATGCAGGCACCTCGTTGGGTTCGGGGGGGCCGAGACGCGGGCCAAATAGCTGTCAGCGGCGCTGATCTCAGACGGGAGGCGCGGTGACCGGCCATAGGCGCCGTCGCTCGTTTTTAACCACATACGTGATGAGAGCCCGACACGGACGAACATGTGCGCGCCGAGACGGCAATAATTGTTGACTGGAAGAGGACGAACGCGCGGCCGCCGCCGTCTCACGCGTGAGCAGAGTGTTTGATCCTGTGTCGGTATGCATGAGTCCAATTTATTATTCATAGATCATGTTGTTTTTTCGCATTGGCGGCGGTGATCAGACTGTGGGCGAATTCAAACGGGGCGGTTAATATTCAAGGCGCGCGGGTTCGCGCGAACTTTTTACGCGCCGTTTTCTGCACACTTTGGAGCCGAAAGAAAAATCTGCCCGCCCGTACCGACGCATTTTGGGGGCTAAATTGACAAAGACGCGATGAGTTAAAGTAATGATCGGTTTAAAGACGTGACCGCACAAGGGCTACACCACACACACACACACACACACTCACACTCTGTCGCTCTCTCTGTCTCTCTGTCTCTCTCTCTCCCCCACCACCGATATAGGAGACACGTGGATAGATACAAACCCGGAGGGATACACCCAACCAGAGTGTGTACTTTCACCTGCGAATGAGCTCATTAGGGCTCGCTGATAACACACACGTCATGTCCACCGACCACATGAGATCCACCCCCCCCCCCCCCCACCGTGACACCTCCCACTGAGATAATGTACACATCCATTATTTACGAAAGGCCTCGGAGATTAACAGCAGATTCTCCAGATTAGCTTGTTAGTGCCTGGTGGTCTTTCATGTTCCTCCATGCCAGCCACCGGTGTGGTCTGACTCAGCGCGTCACGGTGGCACAGATGTTGCTCGGCAACGTAACCAAAAAAAAAAAGAAAAAGGATAAACTTATTTTTTAATCCGGTCCACGTCCATGAAACATTTAGAGGATGTTGTGGTGGCTGCCGTTAAAAAAAAAAAATACACCCGATATATTTTTCGATATATCAAGGTCTATATCGCGAAGCCGCGCTTTGTATCGTGAAATGATGTATTTGCCGATGTTTGGCGATGTGCGGTGGGGGGAGCGGCGCCGGCGGTGTACCTGGGAAAGCGGGATCTCCTGGGCTTCCTTAGCCCAACACATACATCTTCTGGAGAAGATAGAGCTGAAATATTCAAAGCCTCCCTCCTACCGATAAGGGCTGCATGATAAACATGCAGCATCTCCCTGTGTGTGTGTGTGTGTGTGTGTACGTGTGTGCGTGTGCATGTGTGTGTCTGCTTGTGTGTGTGTGTGAGAGAGAGAGAGAGTGTGTGTTAATGTTGCATGTACTCATGCGCTAGCCAAACTGTCCTTAAGCCTGTCATTTGGGTTTACATTGTTTTGGCAGCTACTGCTATCTGTTGTGAAGGTGACATCACTCTCTGGAAGGTGTGTGTGTGTGTGTGTGTGTGTATGTGTGTGTGTGCGTGTGTGTGATTGAGTGTTTTTTTTCACATGTGCGCGCATGTGTTTGTGTATGTTTGGAAGCTGCACACATGCAGACAATTATACAAGTGGGGTGGTATCTTTGGGGGAAAAAAAAAAACATACAGGCCCGGGATGGAAACGGTTTTTGAACCTACATTATATAAGACTACAATCAAGGGGACACAGTAAACACGCTGCTACGGACCAATCAGTGCATCTTTCATCTTCTGGAGTTACAGGCAGTTAGGTAATGACTCTGGCACTGAACCACATAGCATACTGTAACACTAAAGGACAACGCTACAGTGTACAGTAAATAACAGGTGTGTGTGTGTGTGTGTTTGAGTGTGTGTGTGTGCGCGTGTCGAATTGTCAAAGAATCGGAGGCCGCAGCCGATTGTGCATTCGAGCAGTCGAGGGAAATGTACTCATCATCGCGCGTATTCAAATAAAAATGTTTGAATCATCAGCCGCTGGAGCGTTTCCATTAGGCAGGCCCGCTTATTAAGACTTCACAAGGGGCATTTCCACATCCGCAAATTACCAACCCGGGCCGATTTATAGATTTAGTTTACAGAGATGAGTTACCTTACTCATAGTCATCGGGAGCACAGCTCTCGATATTTTTTTTTACGTTTTCCCGTCGTGTGTTAAATTTCGGTTCACTTGTAAAAAACAAAAAACAAAAAAAGTCTGACTGGTATTCAGTCTCTGTGGTGTCCCTGAAGGCTTTACTGTTCTGGTTATGTGGTTGCTTGTCGTGCCTCCCTAAATAGCAGCTCCACAGCCAGCCCTGTCTGCTGGGGTCTCGTAAAAAAAAAAAAAAAAAGCAGCACCATCGCGGGGATACTCACATAATGAAAAACAGTTGTACGAAACAAACAAAAAAATTATACATGTAAAAAAAAGAAAAAAAAGAAAAGATAAATATATATATATATATTAAAAAAAAGAAAACAGGACGGCCTGGCTACGAATCATTTCCTCCCAGCGTTCAACCTAAGTGGTCGTAAAATCTTCCGAGACCACTCAGGACTCGTCGGTGGCGGACGGGCGGACGGGCGGACGGCTAATCCAATATGGGCCGGCGGTAAATGGAAACAATGCCTCTAACTAGCTAGTTATCTAGCTCTGGTCAGCCACGCTGTCTCGAGCCGCCGGCCGTTTCCGTCCTCTTTTTTTGGGGGGGGGGGGGAGGGAGGGAGGGAGGGAGGGAGGGAGGGAGGCCCATCAGTCTGCCGAGCGCGGGGCACAGCCAGTGAATTAATGGCCAGCAGATTTATTTGTTTGCTGTACTAAGGAGGACGGTAAAACAGTGAGAGCTCTGTGGAGCCTCGCAGGCCTCCTCCTCCTCCTCCTCCTCCTCCTCCTCCTCACCCTCCCTCACCCACCGACCCCCCCCCCCCCCCCCCCCCCCTACCCTCACCCACCCCCCCCCCCCCTGCCCCAGGGGTACAATCAAATGTTGCCAGTAAATCAATAGAGCTGGAAGAGATTTTTATAACCCGAGTTTAACACCGGGCTCTAAGTGCTCCAGGTGGCAGGTCATTTGTTCATTATACCAACTTATCACAATAAAAGCGCCCAACGCAACTCCGATTGGACCGCTCGGCCCGGTCCCGGGGAGCGTGGAGGGGACGTGGGAGGCGTGGGTGTGTGTGTGTGTGTGTGTGTGTGTGTGTGGGGGGGGGGGGGGGGGCGTGGGCGAGGGTGAGGGGGCACACGAATCTCAGGTGGGCAAAGAGGGGGGGGGGGGGGGGGCTAATGAGGGAGGCAGCCAGTGGGCAGGAGACGGGTGGGGGGGGAGAAGCGGGGATGATGAACCGCTGTAATTACCCGCAGGAGCGCAGAGGAGACGCGGCGGGGACGGTAGGGGCGGCGGCGGCGCGGGGGCCCACCGCCGGCTCCACAGGCTGTCGGCATGTTGTGCTGCCGCTCCGAGCGAACGCGCGCGTGTTTAACTGCGTTTCGTATGTTGTATACGATATTATATATGACGTTTTTTTGGGGGGTTTGTGCGTCTACCGAACGGGCAGAAGGTCTGTTGTGTCCGCATTCTGACGAGCATACAGGTACAACAGCGTCACGTGTTAAAAAAAAAACGATACAACCCCCCCACACACACACACACACACACACACACACACACATCGAATTATACGCGTACCGTTAATGAAGAACACATGCCGTGTGCGTGGACGGCTTTACCCAACCGGGGGCCGCGCAACGGTAATACGAGTGACCCCTCTGGGATTCGGGGCCCTTTACCTCGCGACGGCCTCATCGACTGGGGGGGGGGGGGGGGGCTTCGTCGGTGCCTTATAAACATGGGCTATTGGAGACAACAGGGTTCAACCTGGAGCCAACCGGTGGGGGGAGAGATTTGTCAAGAGGACACATTGTTCC